>VYZS01010748.1:2567-32154 GCA_013400695.1 Neodrepanis coruscans | reverse complement strand
GCGCCGCCATTTTTGCCGGCATGGCACGGTGCTCTCGTGTTTCCCATGTCCGGCTTGTGGGTCGGTGTTGCTTCCGGGCCGTGGGCGCACCCTGGACCGGCGGCGGTGAGGTGTGGTGCGGCCACGGTGGGTCCGCAGCTGGGGCCCTTTCCACAGCGGTGGCCGGGCGGCGGCGGGGGCCGCGACGCCAGTATCCATGCGTGTGGCAGAGGCGCTGGTCCGGCGCAGGCAGCCACGTGGTACCCCGGGGGGCAGCCGCCATTAGCGGAAGTGGCCTCGTATCATTTTCCGGAGGGCGGCGGCTTTTCCCATGAGCAGCTGTGTGCGGGGTGGGCCCCAGGATGCTGACCAAACATGTAGGAGGGCCAGCCCCTAGGGGCCACCCACATATGGGCAGATCGGTATCTCCCTATAAAAAGNAAACTTAATTTGTTTGTCTGTTTTCACTTTATTTGTTGGGTTTTGTGTGTGCCTGAAATAAACTGTGATAGGATTTTTTCAGCCCTGCTCGGTCAAATTTACTTTCTAGTTCCCCTGCACTAGCATAATGGCGTTATGTTTAGTTTCACATAACTCAGAGAAAAAAATATTTTGTTCAAAAATCATTTATGTAAAAAATTTTAAAAAGTGAATGCTATTAGCTTGTTTGTCTAATCTCTATTGAAGCAAACCTGACATCTCCATAGGCAAAAACTCAATGCACCACTTAAGTCTTCATAAACAAAGCAAGAAAACTTCAAGTTATACACACAATAATTCAGATTCTTACCTGTGAGAAAGTTAAATTCAATTGTTTTCTACAACTTTTAAACAAAAAAATTGACTTTTATCTACTTATAATTGGCTTTTAATGGTAGAATCATAGAAAAACATATTGAAAGAGATGTCAGTGGTCACCCAGTCCAATATTCCTTGACAAAAGCACAGTCTAGACAATATGTCCCAGTACCTTGTGTTTGATGTTGTGGAAACAAAAATGAACTGATGGAGTGATAAATAAAATCAAGAAAGTTATTGTTTCTGATACTAATTTTATTATGTTTAGTTGTATACCTCACAGGCATTTATTGTGTAAATAAATTCAGTCATATCTCTGTAAATTATATAGGAGTGGAAGGATGTGTGTCAGGTCTGTCCCTGCTATGTCATATGAACATAATAATTTAGTTAGTCAAGCTGTTTTTAAAAACTTGTAAAATTCAACTCAGCTGGAGGCCTAGTCCAGATCTTTGCACCCAAATCCCTCTGGTCTCATCAGTCCAGCTCTTTTTGGAATGTATATGCAACAGATGTTGCAAACAGTCTCAAACAGACAGATCTTATTGCTGTAATTGCTATCCCATTGCTACATTGCTATGCAGCACACTGAATATTTTGAGACACTGTATTTAGTGAATAGAGGGATTGGATTCCCCTGGCAGGCAGAATAATGATTTTTTTTTAAAATAGCATCCTGAAATGAATGTCCTCTACAGACAACTATATTGTACAGCTCACTGGAATGGGAAAACTAAACAAGCACTGTACTAGTTTTATCATAGCAAATTATATCAGCAACATAATTAAATGTGGTAATTCAAAATAAAACTGTCTCACAATTCATTTATAAGCAAGGCAGCTCACTTCTCTATGCTATCAACACAAGGAAGAGGTTTGAGGGTTGCCAGCTCCAGCTGATTAGGTTTGACATTTCAAAAACATTGTTAGTAGAGAGATATTCCCCAATCACCACCTTCTGCTGTCTTGGCCAGTTTAGATGAACTCTCTTGTCAAGGATATGCAATTCAATTAACAGACATGACAGGGCACTCATCTATAATTATTTTTGGTATGTTCAACAGGAATTGATAGTGTGCTTTCAAACAGAATACTGGTAAATACAGAGTTTCGAGGACAAATGAGATGATAATCATTTACCTGACGCAAGGGGACTTCAGTGTCACACACACATCTCTGTTAAAAGACCATCAAAAACACAGAAATGGGGGAAAGAATGAAGACTGCCTTTACTTTGGTGTTCAGGATTCTTCAGGATCTGATAGAATTTTCTAGAAAATAACAGAAAATGGGAGCACTCACCGGCCATATATTGCTTAATCATGCATGTTGAAACTAGTCCAAGAACATGAGTCAAGTTGTGGTCTTATTAAGAACAGAGAAGGGCTCTACCTTGACCTAACAGAGTAAAAATATGTTCCACAAATGCAAAACATTCACATAGGAACAGAGTGCAGCCCTAAAATAACAAACCAGATGTAATGGACAGCTTATATAAAATAGCCTCACAGACTAACACTTATTCACTAACAGGAAGGTTAATGAATCCTCTAATGTCTCTGTTCTGAATAGAGAAGGTCCAGAAGCTGGTCAACTTACAACATTGCTTAAGCAGAAAGTTGCAGAAAATTGACAGGTGTTAAGGCAGACAGGGAATATGTCTAATGCTTTTATTCTCCTACTGAGATTCCTCTAATAGCAGTGATGCATCACAATCCTCCACATCCCACCAGCCATTATAGTTAAAAAACTGAAACTCTATCTTACTTAAAAAACAGCACACAAGGGAATAGATACCTTAGAAGATCAGAGCAGTTGGCATGGCATTAAGCTCAGCAGGAGACCCAGTCTGTGTATTTTAATCTGAAAATTTTTGCTTTGTAAACGATGCAACTTTTTGTGGAAAACATCCACATTTATGAACGTCTTCTGTGTGGACCATTTCTCAGGTCTAAAAAGTTCAAGAATATGATGCAGATGACTAAAGCTGGGTATATCTTATAAGATGTGTCTCGATGGCAACTAAAACTTATGCACATAGGTTTGTGGGGAGGGTTTTTGGGTTTTGGTTTGCGTGTTTGTTTGTTTTTTGGGTTTTTTTTAAGTTTCTTTGTTTCTTTATTATGGAGTTTCTGCTTTGGGTTCAGATCTCAAAGTTGTTATAGTCTGATCAATAGCTTTATAGTTAAATTAATTGATAACTCAATTTATATTAAATTCTCTTTCACAGATTTTATTTTTTAGTAAATTACTCCTTGCATGTTTCTTTCCCAAACATTTTCTTTCTCTTCTATCCTCCTTCCCTTCCTTTCACCTGAGAAGGAAGGGAAAAGTAACACAGAAGAGAAATATGTTTATGATTCCACTAAACAATACCATTCAGCACTTTCAAAACTCAGTATGATCATGCAATAAAATGGTTTGAAATCTAAAATCAAAATTACAAGCAGCAAATTACAAGCAGCAAATCTATCCTATTACTTAAAAGATGAAACTAACAAAAGTAATTACAACTTTGATTTGTAGATTCAATCACCTTGTTTAAGTTTTCTCCTGTTTTACTGATCTATGTTAATCTTTATTTTCAAGGTTGAGGTTCAACTCAAAAATCCACTCTTTCTGAAGACATACAGGCAGTGGTGGCTAAGCTTTGAATTATCAGATGAATTATAGTTTGTGAAAGTCTTTGTATCACAGCAACACAGTATTTTTGATTCATGATTCTTTTCAAGGATGCATCATTCCAGCCATTATCACTTTCTTAATAAAAATGTTTTATATTTCTTAGAAAAACATACCTTGACTTAGGCAATGGGAACAAAGAATGTTCTGGTTTTTATATAAAAGTTGCTGAACCATGAGACCATCAGCTTTTGACTGACTGGAGGGAGCTAAATCGAAATTTAGCCTGTACAAAAAGTGAAGCACAAAACATGTATCTTCATTGTTACTGGATTTTGTAGCACTTTAGTTCTAAAGGTAGTCAGTATTAGCATTCATAGAACAATTTTGACTTTCTATTCCAAAGAGGGCATCTGTTTTCACATTTCCCTCTATGTGCAAGATTAAAAGCCTCAAAATGTTCCTATATGCTAAACAGCTTTCAATCAGATGACATTCCTGCCATGCTCCCACAAGTGCGTATGTATGCGAGTGCAAACAAGCACCATACTCTTCCTTTGGTCTGGTGGACTGTGCAAGAGACAAACTGGATAAATTCCAATTGGTGAGGATATCATTATTATACTTGAGCAACTCTATTCTTACGTGTAGTTGATATCTATTTATTCCAGCCCTAAGGAAGATGAAACCTAAGTGTGCCAAATGAAAAGAGTTGTAGAAAGAAGATTGAGATCACTAAACCAAAAAGAAGTGAAACCCTGACGATATACCATTGCAAAAAACAGGAGACACCCCGTTTTTATGAAGTGCAATAAAGCTCAACCTACACAAATCCCCCAGTCTTGCATCACTGTAGAAATAAAGTTTGCTTAACTGAATTTGTTTTTAAGACAAATACATGAAATGTGCTTCTCAATGACATGGTAAAAAAATAAATGCCATGTAAAGATTTCCAGGAGGTAGGTATGAAGCAGGTATATGAGAGATAATATTTATTATGAAAATAATTATAAACAATAATAATATTTAATAACTTGTATACTCTGTTTACTTAAAACAAATCAAAGGTACTTCACTTGCATGATATTGCCTATCGTAGGAAGGGCTGAATTCTGTGATAACAGAATGTATTCACAGAAATAAAAATCATATATAGGCATTCTAAAATAAGTAAGCTTGAATAAAAAACAAAAATTGTGGCACTCAACACATTTCACACATCCAGACAAACTTTGTCTGGATGTATCAAAGTGGCATATTTAGATATACTCAGAATACACTGTTGGTAAGAACTGTGATTTAAGGAAGCAGAATCTGTATAATTGTATCTATTTTTGTATACATAAAATCACATTTTTTATGTGTTCCTTCTCATTAGAAGATGAGTTTCAAACAGGTCCAAAAGAAAAGTTTATTCAAGTGTAAACTAAAAATTTATTATTTTCCAGTCATTGTCCTCTGGAACTGACATGTATTTAATTAAGTTTTATTCAGAAGTTCAAGTTTCACGCAGAGTTACGTAAATTCTGCAGTCATGCCTTTTGTTAAGTTTTGTATAAATAAAGAATAAATTGTACGGACAAAACCCAAAGTTTTTTCAACCCAAAAATCTACATCTAGGAGGGAAAAAAGATGCATAAACAATTACTATGCAATTTGATTTAGTTAGAGTTTTTTGCCTTCAAAACAAATTAAGTTTTGATGAACAAAATCTTTTAACTGATTTGTTTACTTTATACTGGGTTTTTTTCAGTAAATGAGAGCTAAGTGCCAGGTTAGTCTTCACCTTTGATAATGATTCTGTTTATGAGCAAGAAGAATCATTTAGATGACTAACATAACATTTACACTCATATTTTAATGCCAGTGTTGTATTCATGGTATTAGTCACTGCAACAGCACTTTTGAAAGCTCTCATTTTACCCTTTGCAAGAGCAAGGACTTTTTTTTTTTTCTTAGTTTGTTTTCCTTTTTGAAAGCCCTAAGTTTTCTCTCAGTTGCTCACTAGAGTAATCTAGAAGCTATGCTTAGAAAGAATAAGGCTACATGGTCCCTTGAAAAAAACCCAACAAAACCAACCACCAATCTGGAAGAAATTTCCATCTATTATTAGTGTGAAATTGGCAAAGAACAATAAGAACTATGAATCAACTTGTAGGAGTGCAGTCCCCTGCAGCAAAATGCAAGGCATCACACAATTGGCCTTTAGGATTCCACCATGCAATAGGTATCTTGGAAATGCTGCAATTCTCTTTCTGGCTATCAAAGTCCATAATAAGAACTTCTTTAAAAATAATATTTAAGTTCCTTTATGCTTTTTTCACCATAAAATCTGTCATCTGTGCTTACATTAATGCAGACAGAAGGTATTACACATTCTCTGTTGGTATCACTTCCAAAGATATGGTGGTATGTTTACCCATTAAAAAAATATATAGTGTATAGAAGTGAGTTCTGCTTCAAGTGGTGTAAATCAACCAAGCCGAGATATAGGACTCTTCATACATTCATCTTGTACAGAATGGGCATGAAAAATTTGAGAATATTAAAGCCCATATGAAAGATTATTCAATTTCAATGGAAGCAATTAGGTGGTAATTTATAATTCAAAAGGATAAATATTACATTATGTATTACAGAACTTGATACCCAGTTTGTGAAATTTATTTCAGAATCACAAACTGAGTAGCTCAAATCAACAATCAATACATTGGCAACAATAAATTTTTCATCTAGAACTTTAGTTAGCACTGCTTTGACATGCTGGTGGCTTTTTGGTTTTTATTCGTAGAGAGGAGCACAAACTGACTCAAAAAATCAGTATTGAAATTGCATAAACATACAGTAAAAACAATTCTTTCCTTCTTTCTTTTCTTTTCTTTATCACTATTCCTATTCTAAATCAGACCTGTGTTTATTATCACACAGAATATTCAAAAAACAATCACCTCAATTCCTGATGTAAATCAACAGTTTTATTAAATGGATGCTTCAGAAACTTGTAAATAAAGTATTCTAACACCTACTCCAGGCTCTTGAGAAGTATTTGAGCCAAAACAAAAATCAGGCAATTTGCTCCAAGTCTGCACTGAAAAATAAGCCCAAAGTTCCCATCAGAGAATTTCAAATCTTACTGTTGAGAGAGTATCCCTCTCTATAGAGCTCTTGAATCATAATCAACATGCAGAAAGATAATTACAATGTTTTAGAAACATTTCTTCCAGAAATCATTATAAAATAACCAGGCAGACTCATAAACACTTATAAAGCATAACCTCTATGGACTGTAATTCAACCACAAGATTTGTTCCACTGGTTAACCATAACAGAAAAAATGGAATCCACCAGATCCTTCTTTGACTAGCTTTCCTCTTAAATTATACAAATACTTAGGAAGACATAAGAAGTTTAGTGAAAAAAATCTACAGTGCACAGAACTAAGCAATGGCAAATGAACATAGTCTTTAAACACATTCAGGTTGTATATCTTCAATTCTGAGATCCAGAACATTGCACAAGACTATCTCTTACAGCATCTGCTACCTGCACCATAGGAAATGGGTAGGAAAAAAAGTCTAATGATTAAAAAAATAATAATAATTTAAAACCAGCAAGGAAGTTTTTCCAATACTTCTATGTTTTTCTTTATGTGTATTAGACAGCCATAATAAGTAGGTAGGGTACACTTTGTCAATATGAGATAACACGAAATACTGATCAGTTCAAAATACGATCTATTTGTTCCAATGCTAGCAGGGCAGAAAGGAAGAAGACCTGCTTATTGATTTATTAATTTTACAGAAAAAAACCCTAAGTTATTCTCAGAAGGGCAGCAAAAATCGAATATTGATACATTTTCCTAATTCTTTCTGCTTGGAAATCCAACTGAAGCAGTTGCTTGTGAAGTTTCAGGGCAGTTTTATTGATATAAATAAATAAAAGGCTGAGGTGAATGAACAAATTCCCAGGTGGCTGTTTACTGAAGGCAGCCACAGCTGTCTGTTAGCCAGGAGTACCAGGAAATATGTACACGGAGCTGAGCAGTGTACAGAAGAATGACAGTACAAAATTATGTGAGATTACTTGCAAAAATCTGCAATTAATTCAAAGAACACAAAGCTGAATCAGCAATCAGTTTGAGCGAACACGCTCTCTCCTTTTTTGTAATATGTGAAAAAAGCAGCACTCACAATGGCGTAGGCATGGCACAGCAGGGCCACAGGCACCAGCAATGTTTTGTGTAAAGCAATGTCCTGGTAGGACAGGGGGCAGCGGGAGCTACAGATATCCTACATTTACTTTTCACTGTTCCTGTACTCTTGTCCACAAATTTAGTAGTAATTGATTAAGCTCTGAGTAAAATTAATGGAAATGCAGAAATTTGCCATATTCCAGCCATATTGATGGAATACTCCATTATATACATTAAAAATTTTTATTTTCACAGGTAGAGATACATAATTTTATAGTTTCATGACAGTAATTTTTAAATATTCTAGTTAGCTTGATTTTATAATAGCACGTGTTCAGAAATATATTGGCCAGACTGTTTCTACTTACAAACATCTATTACAAATACTCTCATATTGAAATCAGATCTAAATATTTAAAATTTTGTCCTTTCGTTTGCCTAAAATAGTTTATTACTGAAATTCTTGCCAGAAAATTATATGCAAGATGAGAAAAGTCTTTGCCACATGCTAAATTTCTGCATTATCAATGGACAGCAAAAGTGAATCCTAAAATTGAAGTGTTGATTTCCACACATTCACATACCCCACCCCACTAGGGAATGTTTGATTTTAAAATTTCTAGATTGAATACGTATATACAAACTAGGATCTGGTAAATAACTAACAAATCCAAGCCATTCCTTCTCATCATGTATAAATAAGACATATTCAATGTTCAACAATTCAGTTTAATCTGTAATACCATAAAATGCAGAGTTAATGTACATGTAAAATTACCTAAGCATACACTGCAAATCTCAGATGTCCTCTCCAAATAAACAACTTAAAAAAATTACGAAATACCAATTTTTATTTGCAGAATCTTTGCTATATCTAATTTCAAAAATAGGTTGGTAAAAAATCCAGTGATATCCTGGAACATCATCTACTTTGCTCTGGGGCAGGAGTTCCTCATACAACCAAGGGCAGAGTACACAACACGTAGTAACTATTAAAATATAACTCTGTTTGACCTTTTTTTAACTTATTCATACAGGCAAATGAAAGCAGTAAAAGACAATGTTTTGATTACTCTGATTTAGATTTTTGGATAAATACTTTCTAATTTTTCTGTCCACTGTGTGTGGAAAATGACACTGCACAGAACACAGCTCTTGCCTTCGGCATATTGTTTACCTGACCTAGAAGCTTTCAATCTTGTTTTGAGGTGCACTATTTCTTACCTATTACTTTTTGTTATGCCAAACTAACATGTAAAGTCAATTGTTTGCCTTTCCATGTATACACACATGCATAACCTCCCTTTTTTTACAAAAGAAGTATTTTGAATCAGGCAACAAATGAAACTGGATTTCCAATAAAATGTCTTTCAGCATTAGAAAGGCTTCATTGGGAGGTAGCTTCACTTAGAAAAATTGATCCAAAACAATGAATGATCTTATACATCAGACAAAGATTAAGTGCATCAATGAAAACCTTGCTTTTTAGCTTGTAACTTAAACAGTGCAAGTATCCCTTTCTAATAAGCATCTACACTGATTTCTGCAGAATATGTCAAAATAAATGTTAGTCACTGCCATGTTTCTCATCTCAGTGAATGTATTTATGCTTTCTCAACCACACATCTGTGTAACCCACACATCTGATTCAAAAAAAGCACGATATTAATATCAATTTAATACAGATTTACAGTAATTATAGACACACATTTAAAACTCCTCAATAAAATATTTAATACAATTCACTGTATTCAAGCTTGTAAGTCTATAACTATATAATTTTTAAAAATAGGCAGTAAGTATGGAAGAGATTCAGCCATATCCTACAACAGGCTGGGTAAATTCTACACCCTTTCCCTGGCCTTTTATTATCTTTATTCCTTCTTAATGTAAAAGAAGAGAACCTAACACAGAACAAGTATTTTTAATTAAAATAACAGTTGGGGTTTTTTGCTTTATGGCTCTGAGAAGAAAAGAGTTCTACAGAGTGCACCCCATAGAAAAAAAATATTGTGGAGAAGAGTTTTAAAGCTTGCATTGAATGCAAAATAGTTAATCTTTAGACACAAACATAAGACATGATAGATGTTTATACTTAGATCAAAAAAATTATTGAGTTTTTATCTTTTACCTCTTGTATATACTGGCTTTTTGGCATGGATTTCAGCCACCTTTGAACCAAAAATACAGAAAAAAGTAGCTAAAACCAAAGAATTCCGGTACAAATCACATTTTGCTGTTCCTAAAGTTTCTCTTCTCTGTTTCCTAGAAATCAAAAAACATCTAGATGTCCTGGCTTTAGAGGATCATAACTCCCTGTAAACGGAATTCAGAATTCAGTCTGAAATCATGACAGATTCATAGCTTCACACATTACAGCTGTTATTATTTGGGTAGGGCAGGGAGAGAAAATATCAAGCAGTAATTCTATCTTAAGCAAAAGCGTTAATGTAACATTAAACACTTGTGGAAAGCAGGTGAAAAAAAGTGCACTTGTTATTTCCGCATACTACAGTAAAAACTAAGTGTATATTTATAATTTATATGGAATTTACATGGTAGCCATAATGTTTGGCAGGAAAAATTTAAAATCTGATTTTTGTAAAGAAAACACTATATAATGAATATATGGTTAAGTGGATAAAAGTACTGTATTATATTTGGTAACTTAATTTTCTTTAAATTCTCAACAGAGGAAATATGTTTCACATACCTTAGAAATATTACTTGATCGACTCGTGGAACGCCCTGGGGATTTGTCATTCTGGAAAAAAAATTAAAAGATGAAAATAAATTATGTCATTTTGATTCTATCTAATTGTTTTGTGATTGTAACTGCACAGAGTTTCTCTTCCCTTGTTTTTCTTCAGTTTGGCTACTGATAATTCAGTGGGAGACAGCTCACCAAACAAACTGCTACAATATTATTGCAAATTACATGAGTAAAAGTTAAAAAAATATCTGTAAGAAATTAATGCTAGTATGTAATCACTGTTGGTTTGTTTTGCAGTTTTTTTAAAAAAGAGTCAAAGAACAACATATCATCAGAGCTTCTTATGAAAATGTACTTATGTATGAAAAGGAATGTTTCATGACAAATTATAAAAACTTCTTAGTCACACTGGACACATTTCTGCTTAAAAAGTTGAACTCATCCTTTCAGGAAGATTAACCTTACTAAATACTCTCCTGGCCAGATATGTTCTGAGAAGAACAAATCGTAACCAGGCAGAGATGTAGTTCAATTTGACACCTACTCCTTCATCCCCTCTCAGCCTTGCAAGCAACACATATACACAAACCAACACCACAAGCTGAAATCCATTAATAAAGTATGTGTTGAAGAGCTACATTTCTCCAGCACATGTTGTTTTTTTGTTGTTTAGGGCTTTTTTTCCTAGTAATCCAAAGGAGGGAATGAAGCTGTGATTCAAAAATTTGTTCACAATTTACACTTCCCTGGAAATAGATTCAGATTTATTTGCACTAAAAAAAGCAAGATATTTCAGAAACAGGGCTCATCCCCTTGGTAAATGCATGTATTTTAAGGAGGTTATGAAAATATTTTTCTCAGCACTGAGAATGTAGGTTCAAAGAGTCAGGTGAAATATTCATGTCAACAAGATTGATTTTAACATAGAAGGAGTTGAGCTAGATATCATGTGTGTAAGTTTGTTGGTTAACTTGTTTGGGGAATAGGGAGTCAAAATCCAAAGTAGAGCTTTCACCTCTGCAGTTTAATTTGCAATTCATGCATCACTGTGGCAGGCAAACACATACATTAATAATTTCATGCATACATGTCCACAAAGGGCTTCCGACTTGACTATGACCCATATATCCTCAAATTGTATTTAAACAACTACAGAAAAATACAAGAGCTGCCAGCTCAAAAGGCTAAATTTCCTACTCCATAATGTGCATGTCTAGTCTAGAAATTAGCATTTCCCCAATGATTTGTACCACAGAACAGTTTTGAGATGGCGAAAATGACCCAAAAGAAACCTTAGGCAATCTTTTGGCAAATATTTAGGAATAAAAGCACTTTTATTTGTCATTTTTGTATTTAAAAAAAGCTACTTTGATCTCAACTTCAATAAGGACACCCATATGAAAAAAATAGTTTTAGAACTATTTGTTGTTTTATATACCTATGCATATATTCCTTCAGACTGTAGGTAGGTTATGCTTTTATTCCATCCCTTAGCAGCATTGGTTTTTTTGCACTGCAAATATTGACATACTAAACTAACACTCTTTCTACTTCGTCTTCACTATCATTAAATAGCACAATGGACTCTTGACCTCAAAATCCAGCATCACTGAACTCCTTGCCCACGTGGCACTCTCCATTTTATTCTATTGTAGCAGTTAATTCTCAGGACTTAACCACCTTCATGTTTGCCAGTCTCATCTTTTTTTAAGAACAATTTTTAAAAAACCCAAACTTCTTCAAGTTATGTATTCATTTATTACATTTTGTCCTTGAGATTGGTCCACTCTGAGCAGGGAAGTGGAATAGATGATCCTTTATAACCTGCAGTATCCTAACATTCAAATATTACGTCTATGACATATTACCCTCTGTAGGTTCGATAAATTTGTATTTGCTTATCTTTTCTCAGCAACATCAAATGTATACAGTTTTGAATGTCTGCATTCATAACAATAGAAAATACACCTGGATATTCTGAGTACAATGTTCAGAGGAGCTCTGCTTTGACCTTACAATAATAGAAGTTATGGACCCATGAAATTAATTCCCATGTTGTGGTTAGAAATTATGAACAGGGATCACAGTTGAAAAACTCCCTGCTAAAAGTATGCGGCCATTATCCCCCATCACTTGGACTAAAATAATACATTGTATTTTCTTACAGTGTAGTGAACTCTGGAACTCTAACTTCCTTTCTTTTAACAATCTGTCATTCAAGATTCATTCTCAAAATCTGTTTCTTGACTACAGCTCTCGAGGCTTTTTAAATGATCCATTCTTCTCTCTGGCACATTATCTCTTTTACTTGAGTTACAACCTTCTCATTCTAACTGAAAACTTTCAGCATCCACTCTCTGGAAAGTATTATAAATCGAGACAAAGAGTGCTAGCTCTACAGTTTTTGGAAAACCAAATAAATAAATTTAAATCATGATTACTAGGTTCAGGTATTTCATGGGAATTTATCCTGAAAATTACAGGATTGGAATGCAAAATGTTGCACTAAATAACCATATATAAATCAATGACAGACTTCTTCATTGACTTTCCCACAAAGAAAGATCAAAGAAGAAAAGTTATGGCAAAATCACTTCGGAAATATGTCCTTAAAAAATGTTTGTGTGCTTCTGGTCTAGTGATTTATTTACAAAATACTCACATTGTTAAGAATAATTGATTTTTTATAACTTACAGTTGTAACTGTAAGTGAAGAGGTACTATATTGAAGAATGCTTTCCTACAAACTTGATAAACATTAATAATAAGATTTTTTCACACATTCAATACCAATTCTCTTTAAAAGTTATCAGAGAAACATAGAATCAGCTGAGTTGGAAGTGACTTAGGATCATTCAGTCCAACACTTGACGCTGCGCAAGACACCCCAAGCGTCACACCATGTGCCTGCAAGCCTTGTCTAAATGCTTCTTGAACTCTGTCAGGTTTGGTTCCTTGGGGAACCTGTTCCAGTGCCCAACGTCCGTCTGGGTGAAGAACCTTTTCCTGATATCCAGCCTCAAACTCTCCTGACACAACTTGAGGCCATTCCCTTGGGTCATGACAGAAAAGAGATCAGTGGCTGCCCCTTCTCTTCCCCTTGCAATGAAGTTGTAGACTGCAATGAGGTCTCTTCTTCTCCAGGCTGAAAAGACCATGTAACCTCAGCTGCTCCTCATATGGCTTCCCCTCAAGGTCCTTCACCATCTTTGTTGATGTCCTTTGGACACCCTCTAGTAGCTTAATATCTTTCTTATATTGTGGTGCCCAAAGCTACACACAGTAGTCCAGGTGAGCCTGCACCAGTGCAGAGTAGAGGAAAGGCATATCTAAAGGATAGATCCAAAGATATATATGTTCAAATATCTATACATATTTTTGTGCATTTTTGTTTTATCATGTCCTTCCAATCAGCTTATTTCAAAGAAAGTAGCATACATCTTCTAGAATTACACTTCTCAGCAGGAAATACTTAATATCTCCTTGACTGAGTTTTCTAAATTTACACATACACAGTTCTGGCCCTTGAGCAAAGTGAAAACCAAATATTCAGAGAGATCTCTTGCTAAAATCCTTAAACTGTGTTTTCCTCCAGTTAACAAACCAGCAAAACAACTCCTCCCAAGACTTCTGGACTGGTACAAGCTTTTTGCGTTGTATATTGTATTACACAGTCCACAGTGAAATGCTTTTCTTTACTACCAGACATCCTGTACCACCAATATCTCTTCTGTTTTATCCTATGCTACATTCAGCAAATGCTCATCAGGTATCTTTTAAAAAATGTGATGGCACAGAAACAAATTCCTGTAACTATTCAACCAGAATATTAAGAAAAATCAGTCTGTGTTTGTAAATTTCCTTAGAACTCAGTTTTACCAAGATCATTTACAAAGATATAATTGAAAATGTTATTCAGTCTTCACTATAAATTCTAGGAGGAAGACAAGGGAGAAAATGCCACAAAATTTCTGACTATGACATATTCATGAAAGTACCTTTGGAGGAATGTTATATGCACCTATGCCACCACATCATACCATGAAAATAATTCTGTATGCAGTAAGAAAATAATTGCAAAATCTCTATGACAGTAAAAACTTCTAGAGCTTCATTTCAGCCCAAGATTGGGATGAACCGGTATTTTCAGTGACCATCTTAAATTTAAACCCATTAAATTTCTAATGCTTAAATATAGCTTTTTTTTCCAATTTGAAAATGTGACTTCCATTGCTAAAAAACAATGATTTTTTGCTAACAAAATGATTTTTCAAATTTTTTTTTAAAGCAAGAGAATAAAACTCTGATTGAGTAGGAGAACAAGTTTATAATGACAAATTTCTAAAATACTGCTGTGAACAGTTCAGGCTCTCATTCTAACGAGGAAAGTGGTAGATTACCTGGTTGCTTTTTGATTCATATATAAATATTCATACACATGCTTAATGATTTTAAGTATTGCTGGGTAACATAGTGCATTTTAAAATAGTCCATTTGTCTGGTTTCTTTCCTCGTTTGTCCCTTGTTTTGCTCTGGCTTTAAGCATCACTTGTGCTGACCCAGGCAGCTTGCTAATGGATTGCACTTCATCTCTCTGAAGTGAGCACAATAGCATCAAGAATTAATCAGGATATCTCAATTCAAAGCATTATCTTAAGCAACAGCTTCTGTCATACCCAACCTATCCCCCAGAAAACTCTTTGTAGAAAATATTTTGTCTTTGTTTTGTTTTCAGTGGGCTCTGATCTTTGCATCCCATAGGAGCTACATACTGATTCACATATTTGTGCACAGTCTTCAGCCTCACAATTCTATACATGATTGTAATACAGATTTTCATCTAGAAGCCATGTCACAAAAATAAGTGTCACCAAAATGTAAGCAAAACACAAGGCAAAACCCAAGGTTTTGCATGCCTGAAGTGCCTTTCTACCCAGAACTCCCTCACTGCATCTGCACAGTAGCCTCCTCTGAGCAATTTTTCACTTCTGGTACTTTGAATAGGAGCAGAAACTGCTTTCACTTTATGGCCTGAGCTATCAGATATGTAATTGATCTCAAGTAGAAATGTCAGTCACTGAAAGAGTAGGAATTAAGATTATTAAAATTTATGTATGGGCTCAATATACTCATTTCAATCCCTCAACATGAAAATGGAAAGACAAAATCACAAACCAGGCAACATTGGCTTTAACTGATAAACAAAAACTCCAGTGCCCATAATAAATAAGACATAAACACAGTGTAATTACTGGACATCATGCATAAATTTACTGTTGATTTCAATATGAAAGAACAACTAGATTCAAAGCACCAATGCACAGAAAAAAGAGCACACTGGGAATATCAAAGATATAGCAATGCAATGATAGCAATGCAATCCTCATTTAAAATAGTAAAATATAAATAACTATTAATAAAATTATCAACAAAATACATGTAAAATGTACTGTTTATATTATCCATATATTGCATATATAAAAGAAAACATCTAAAATTTTATAACTATCTATCTACTAATCTATTTGTATTTACTCTTTACTAGTTCTCTGTTACTATGAAGAGCCAGAGCCAACATAACAGTCTCCCATAGTGTGGTTATTGCTTCATTATTCAAAAACTATCTCAGTTTCTTATGTTGAGGTCTAAGTTATTAAAATAAACACAAGCAAATTAGTACTTATTTATGACTATTTATAGCAAGAAGATAACAACAGTGTTACTACTGAGAGAGCATATAACCTGCCTCTTGGCCAGTTCAGACTTGTACAGCATTTTCTCTATAGGAAAGAAGCATGGGATGCGGTGAGGGAGAATCAGCTGCTGTTGATAACATACTAACAAATTTCAGAGTAAATGGCAATTCATAAACAGCTTTGATGTGGGGAATTTCAGATCTGAAAGGAAGTCAAAGCAGATATTAGTTCTACAATAATACTGAGAAAACAGCCTATCATCAACTGAGTTATCTTTTATTTTTCATGCACTTATTTTTTGTGCTGCTACATATCTTAACTAACTTTTTCATACCTTCAAATATTCAACAGTCAGCCATATAATTCCTCTTATAAATTAATGTTGTGGGTTGAAAACAAAGGTTCTGGGAGCTAAAACCTTTTTCCCTCCTTTTCCCCCCTTCCCCCGCATTGTCTTTCCCCTGCCTTTTAGGAATGGGGAAAGGGTTCTTTTGGGTCTTTTTTGGAGGTTTTTTGGGAGGCAGGGGAGGATCGGGGCTGTGATAAACTGTATTTCCTGTGTGTTTGAGGCAAGTTGCCATGGCAATGGTGGTGAGCACAGGCATGGATGGGACCATCCCGTCCCGGCATGGCTAGTCCCCTGCGGGGACAGGGTCGGTCCCTGCTGCAGCCGTGGCTCCCATGCAGCCCGGGACGGTCCCTGCTGCGGCCTTGTTTGCAGGCGGTTGCTGCTTTCCCTGTTCCCGGGCTGGTTCCCCTGTGCAGCTGCCCCGGGCGCAGTACCGCTGGCGGCCGGCGGGCACAGCATGGCCCAGCAGCTTTCCCAGTGTGGTGGGCGGGGGTGCCCTGTCCCGTCTCTGGTGGTGGCGCCAGCACTGGCAGGCCCCGGCCTGGGCAGCAGCTCGGTGCTGTGCATGCGTGGTGGGCTCTCCCATGCGCACGAAATAGAAGGAGGCTATCGGTGGCCCTCTCGTAGCCGAGGGGCCGCCGCAGCGAGGGGCCAGGACTGGCATGAGTTGGGGTGGCCTGGTGGCGGTACTGGGACCCCATGAGATGCCAGGTGGAGCCACGGGGGACCCGCACCCCAGCCCAGGGTCAGCCATGCGGTGTTGAGCCGACATTTTAGCTCATAGCAGAACCTCTCACTAGGGGTGGTTCCCGGGCGCTGACCATCCAATCCGAGGGATGATTCATGCCTGGGAGATGTCTGTGCCTGTGTGAGATTGATCCCCTATAAAAGACCGAGCGAGACAGCCATCTTTCTCTTTCTGGATGGGAGCTGGTTGGGAGAACATTTCTGCTCACCTCAGTGCCGAGTTTTGCAGCGGCACGGGCCGATCGGCGACTCCCGTGACAGCGGCACAGGCTGAGGACCACATATTTCCATCAGCAGTGGTATTGCTTCCCGGGGAAAAGGAGGGTGGGCGGTTACGGTCTTTTAATTGTTCCAGTGTCTTTTCAGGAGCCTCCAGCAGAGACCTAGCGCTACCCTAACATTTTCCCGTATCAGCCGCTGGACCCGGAAGAGCTTAATTTGTCTGTCTTTGTGCTTTATTGTCAGTTTTCTGCGTCTGTAAAATAAACCTTGTTATTTGTTTTTTTTGGGGGTGCGTTGCTTCTATTGGATCTCTCTTGTCAGTACCACGCCTCCTAGTGGTAAAAACCACGACAATTAATCATACCACTAAATCACCAAATATAAAATTATTGGTAGTTAAGTCTGTATTTGAAAATGTAAGAAAATTCCTTCTTTGTAAACAGATAACTTGCATTCTAAGAAATTTTAACTTCACTAAGGAGTTCAACGTTCATGCCAAATCACCTACAAGGTCACTAGGGCAAAGACAAAAAGAGAAGGTAAATCTAAACAGACTAAAGATCTCTGTTGTAAAGCACAACTGTGGAAAATCAGCTGATTAACACAAAGCAAGCTTCTGAGGGTGCTGAAGCATTTCAAAATGCCTTTCTGACTGTCATTTGGGGGAACAGACTGAATAATCCAGTGTGACATAAAAAAAATTAGTTTAATTACCCTAGAAGCTACATATTTGCCACATATGTATGTGATTGGAAGAATACACAGCAATGATCAAGGAACCTACCTGTTCATGGGCTGTTGGGTAACTTTATGTAAGAATAGTAAATGTACTGATGCTTTGCTTGTCATAGGCCCTGTTACTTATTGGGCAGCTAAGAAATTGTTGAGGCCAGATTTGCAGCACATAAAACCATAAAAATTTTACATTGGTACTTCCACTGAAATAAGGTTCAGAGTTAAACATTTTAGGAAGTTATTTTCTTTTTCACCATTTTGTTCTCTAAACAAAAATCTACAATGCCACCAACTGCATGGCACAGACATATTGCTGTATTACTTATATCTGCTTTTTGCACTGGTATCTCTAGTTTGCTAGATTCCTATCTCACTCACAGTCTCAGTGTAGCAGGTTATTTTCAGCGTAAGCTGCTAATAAGCATGATATATAAATATATCAGTATCTGATCCACCATCCTTTTGAGTTGAAAATGCTAATTACAATTTAATGAGGCTCAGAGTAATTTCCATCACAGGCCAAGATGAGTCAATAGCATGCTTGCCATTAAGGCTTTAAAAGTGATGCTTCCACCTGCAATTACATGCACATCTTCTATGATACAACATTCAGTTACTTTCTCTATGTTGCACATATGTCCAAGGTCAAAACTGTTTTAAAATGGGAATAAATACACCACCACATTTAAAAAAAAATCCAGCATTGAATCAACCTTGAAACAAAGCACAAGCGTGAACAGAATACAGTCAGAAAACAGCACATAGTAAACACTCACCTTGCATAAGTGAAACTCCTTTCTCAGATCACATAAAGAGGTAGATTTTAATTTGTTGTACCATACATAATAAAAGTTAAAAGCTCCTAGAAATCCTTGCCAAAATTACAAATTAAATAACCATGAAGCTGGAAATCAGTTCAACACAAATCAGTAAACAGACAATGTGTCGCACATAGATTGATCATGACTAATCATGACGTAAGAAGCTAATCAGAGGCTTTTACTGGAAAATTATTCCTGGTAATGCCTATTAAGAATGAGAATGAGGTTTGTGCTGGTTTTGGCTGGGATAGAGTCAATTTTCTTCATAGGAGCTAGTATGGGACTGTGTTTTCAACTATGCTAGAAAAATTGTTGATAAGTCAGGCATGTTTTGGTTGTTGCTGAGCAGTGCTTACAGAGAGTCAAAGCCTTTTCTGCCTCTCAGCAAGGAGGCTGGGGGTGCACAAGGAATTGGGAAAAGACACATCCAGGACAGCTGACCCACACTGACCAGTGGGATATTCCAGACCATATGACATCATGCTCAACATATAAAACTGGAGGAATAAGAAAGGGGGAACATTTAGAGTGATGGCATTGTCAAACACAATATGTAGCCCCACTTTGCTGGCAATGGCTGCTGACTGAAAGTAGTGAAAGTAGAGAAAGGTGTTTTGCTTTGCTTGTGTGTCTGGATTTTGCTTTACCTATTAAACTGTTGTTATCACAAACGAAAGATTTTTCACTTTTAGTCTTACAATTCTCTCCCCCTTCCCAACACAGGTGAAGTGAGTGGCCGTGTGGGTCTTAGTTGCCAGCTGAGCTTAAACCACAGGGACAAAACTGCAAAAGATCAGGGTTTCAGAAGACCAACATATAAGGGTGAGCAAGAGCCTTAAAACAAAGAAGCCATACAAAGCAGTCAAAAGGTCTTGCTCATTCATATCTCCAGCTTTCTAGCAGCAAAGTGAACTTCTTCCTACTGCAATTAAGATAACCAGGATCTGAGGATGTAAGTAGCTCTAACCTCCTTCTGCACCTGCAGACAAAGAGAGGCCATTTGATTCAGTTCAGAGGTTGAAGGAGATTGTGTCTTTTCCCTCACGGAACACAAAAAAAGAACTTGAATGAATCTTAAACTAATCTAAGAACCATCTTCCACAAATTCCTGCTGCAGATTACATAACACTTCATCCGAGTGAAGAAAATGCAGTGCAACAATCAGGCCCCAGCCCTACATAATTCAAGTTTTGAGCACTTGAACAACTTACCATAGAGCAAGTTTTGAATGTAAGCTATTTTATGAACTTTCAAAAGTGTCAGAAATTGTAAACATATCCTTCAGCAATAGAACATACTTTGGAAAATATAACTGAAGCAGACAAGATGATATCACACCCTGACTTGAAGGCTCAAAAAACCATGATATGTATAAAGCATCAAATTACTAAAACAAAGAAAGAGAATTGAGGGGATTCATAGAAACAAGTGTCAGTAAGAAGTACCAGTATTTGCACTGTTCAATATGATGCATCACAATTTTGATAAATGTCTCCATTTAGATCTACTAGGAGCCTTGATGCCCTTCTCTGGACATGCTTTACAATATCCTTTGTAAATTGAGGGGCTCAGAAGTGGACACAGGACTCGAGGTGCAGCCTAACCAGTGCTTAGTACAGGGGAAGAATGACTTCCCTGGTGCTGCTGGCCACTATTCCTGATACAGTCCAGGATGCCACTGGCCTTCTTGGCCACCTGGGCACACTGCTGGGTCATGTTCAGTTTCCTGTCAATCATTACCCCCGAGTCCCTTTCTGCCTGGCCGCTGTCCAGCCATTCTGTCTCCAGCCTGTAGCGCTGCATGGGGTTGTTGTGGCCAAAGTGCTGGACTCGGCACTTGTTACACTGTTGTGTAGCAATAGCCAATCAATCTTTCTGCTTCCTTGTTCTAGGGCAATACAGCAGACTCGACCTACTGACAGAGAAGTTCATAATGCTCTTCTTTTCAAAACGAAATCAGTGTTATATCACACAGCTCACTTCCCAATGACACTATCTATCAGAAACTAGGGACAGCAATATCCTAACCAGTTCCTAGATTAACATACTCAAAAAAACCCATAATTTTGCATGATTGTTTTCATTGTCTAAATAGACGTCAAATTTTCATATGCTGCTACTTTCACTCACTAAATCCATCAGCTTACTGAATATACTTTAATCTTAAGAAAAATCACAAGCATTTAATCCAAGACTATTCTCTATGATTAACTATTCTAAAATACTTAGCATGCAAAAATATACATCTGAAGTACTATCTGTTCTTGTCGAGCTGAGAACTGTTTGGTGAACACCAAGCATCAGCATAACACTGCCTGAGAAATTTACTAAAATTATGTGTCTATACTCTTCAGAGTATGCCTGGGAAGGAAAAGAAAGAAAGAAAGAAAAAAAAAAAAACAAAAGCAAGGCAAAGCAAAATAAAACAAAACAACGAACAAAATAAAAAAAAAAAAAGAAAGAAAAAAGGCTGCTAAATGATAGTTTCTAGTAGCACTTTTCTAACAAGATACAACTGATGCCTGTCTTTATCCAAAGCTGATCACATAGTTAAAAAATTAAAAGCTGCAAAGACAGATTATGGACAAGTGCAACTTGCTAATACCTTCTTATTAAAAAGTCACAGGGAAAAAGCACAGGAAGACTATAATTTATAAATCAATAACCTGCTGGTCTGTACCCTAACGACATATCCTGATTTTTATCAAGATGAATGGAATACTATTCACAAATGGAACCAAATGAAAAAATGAAGAGGGATAATATTAATTACAACTGAATAAAATATTATGAAAATAAGTAAAATTAAAAGAGGAGAAGGCCAATATAGAGGAGAAAAGATGGAATTAAAAATAAACATGAAAACTGTTTTGTCAAAATATGGAACCACATAAAGAGTAGCATTTTCTCTATGCATACAGGCATTCTAAAAAGCTTGCTCTTTAGAGAGAAAAGAGAATCTACAGGGAGGGAGAGTAATTGCATGAATTCATTATTTTTAAGCTTTTCATCAGAGAACTGCAGTTATTGACCCTCGTTACAAGGTTCCAAATTTTCTGACACATATTGTCTATAGATTTACTTGTTACATTTAGAAATACATCTTGGCTTACAAACATCTACTTAATGTCTTTGTTTGCCAAGTTACTCTCTTCAGCAAAAACAGAGAGCTTTATAAAATTATGGTATCAATATCTCAATATCTAACTGCATACTGTTTCATTCTCATCACCTCACTATATTAATCAGAGCACTTTACTTAAAACAAGTAAACTACATAATTTGTGATAGATTTCCATATGTCAAAACCTCCTTCTCCTACTTGGTTGCTAATGTCTAAATTACCTGCCAATTATAAAAAAGCTGCATGCTTGCAGTAATACTTGATTTACATATTTAATAGTGAAGACATGCTATGCAGATTTTGTGTTTGGGTGTGGTTGACAAAGATAGCTTACCTTGAAAAACTGACTTTTTTCTAATACATCTTTTTTTTTTCCTTGGCATTACTGAGCTATAGAAAATGAAGACAAACATTAATTCCCATATTCTTTTTTTTTTCCCTATAAAATAGAAATGAAATTAACAGTCTGCAGGCTTTAATTTGTCAATCTGTTTCGATGATTTATGCTAGCAGTTGAACTTTGTTTTATTACTTTTGCGCAGGTGTGCCACATGTATATGTCCCAGTACATCTCAGTTCACATATGAAATAAAGCAACAATTTAATTATCACTTATTTTCATACTGTTGCCATTCTTAAATGGGTTTGACACAAAAAGTGAAATAGAATTTTCCTCACTATGATATCAAATTATCATTTTGTCTCTATTCTGTGATGAACATAAATGCAACATAATAAATTTCCCTGCTATACTCTTAATTAGAATGGGTCTATCATTTACACATTACTATCATTTACAGGTAATGTAGTTAAGCATTTCCATTCTTAATCAATAAAGACCTGTTTTTTCATTCTATCCTGTATAACATGACAGCACTTTAGTACACTGTAATGCCACAGTCCATTCGGTAAGTTTAGGGGAAGACAGTTGGATTTACTCTGGGGAGTGCACGGGAGAAAACAAAATTCTTAGGAGGTTCAAAAACAACTTTTACTTGTAAACTTCAGAAGATTCTGATGGAATAAGGCACAATAGAAAATTATAACAGAACCATAAAACATTACTTATGTGCTGTATGTTCAAATATGACCATTTTTATACCTTTTATCTGATTACAAGTTTTACATCTTTAGTGTCCCTTTAAATCAAACTCCTCTGACTAAAAGGAAAAATTAAAGGAAATAGCACTTTACCCAGTCCTCTAAAGGATATTTAAGCATTCAAATCTTTTAAAAGATCCGTGCCACCATTCACTGGTCAGTTGGACTGATTATTCAGCCTGAATCCACTGAACTCCAACTGCAAAAAGAATATGAGCAAAGCTATAAATAAGTAGCATTTAGATAGTTAAGAACTTAAGTAATAAAGCTAAGGAAAAAAAATGGAAACAGAACTGGGCAAAGAACAACCCTGTTTGACTATATGCCTGCCTTCTGATATGTAGCAAACCTGTATCTCACAGATCTCCATACATAGAACAGAAATGCACTCAGAATGAGAGAGCTCACAGAGAATACTGACACTAGACAAGAGTAGGATTAAGAGAACTTAAATTCTGTTTTGGTGCTCGGGTTTGCTACTGCTGCATGAAGCTAAAAAATCATAAATGTCACCAGCTGAGTAATTTATTCTGTACCAGCAGGCCCTGCAAATCTCAATGCTATGGGCTTAGCATGTCTGAAACCTGACAATCACTAGCGGAAAGTAACAAATATAAGGACATGAAGAAACTTTATGCTAGTTGAATCCAAGATGCACATAGATTGCACAGATATATTCATTAGCATCTTTCCTACTTCTTCTGGAGATTCATAAATTCATCTTAATGCAAGATTAACTGGGATTAATAACTAATAAAGCAAATTTTGGCTTATTTAACAAGTTTTGTCATTATGTAGTTTGTAATTTTCAACATAAATGTGAATATTACAACTTATCCCTCTTTAAACATTAAAGCAAAATATAAATTTTAGGGCCTGCATGACAAAATTCCTAAAAAAAATTCTTTTCAACAAAGCTCTATGTGAAAGCTCCTGGAGTGATATATTTATTCACGCTAAAAGGTGTAGAAAACTTAAGAAAAGGCAGCTTCAAGTTAAAATATGTCTCTACAATCCTTACTTGGCTTTAGAACTAATACTGTAGTTAATTTAAATCTTCTATGTACTTCGATCCATCCTTCATAAACCATGGAATCATTGAATCGTTTAGGTTGGAAAAGATCTCTAAGATCACTGAATCCAACCATTAACCCAGAACTGACACATCTACCACTAAATCATGTTCCCAAGCACCATGTTTATACATCTCTTAAATACCTACAGGGGTGGTGACTGAACCACTTCATGTTCCAATGCTTGACCTGCGTTTCAGTTACCTCCAGAATATTTTAGGACAGTGATTTTTCCCCTCTGCTTTCTGAAATATTCATAGTATTCATTAATGAAAGCATGGTGCAGAAATCACAGTTAAGTCGGGCTTTTTCTTATAACTCACAAGCCTAACTGCTGCTATATATTCATTTATTCAGTCAGGGGATGGAAGGAAACTACTACACAGAAGGGTTTTTTTCCTTATAGCTACCCTAATGTTTAATTAAAAGGCTAAATGTTGTTCCTATTTTAAACACAAAATAATGCATGTCAAAAGTAGTGAGGAACACAGTATAGACCTATTTGTTAGAAGACTTGCCAAGCAGTTTCATGACAGGTTTCTACAGATAGACATGACCTACATATTCATTGTCAAAGATGTGTTGAGAGATGGACACATACAGCACAGGATTTACTGATTAGTCCTTCTTAGCAGATTTTGTGTTATAAACAGAAGTCTCTTAAATGTAAACAGGAACACCAAGGGACTAAGCAGGAAGAAGGTTGGAGAACACAGATAATAACGATAATGTCCTGGGGAAGACAAAAAATTATCCCAGCAAGAGAAGATTTTACCGTTGAGAGCACAGTTTTTGAATCTAGATGTGATAAATGAATGAACATAAAAATATCAAAAAAATATAAGAAGCAGCTCTGCCAAGATATCTGATTAGCTATAATGCAAAGACATTGGAGACACAGTTATTAATTCCTCCCAGTCAGACCTTCATGCTTAATAAAAAGTCCCCAGCATAATTAGGACAGACAATAATTCAAACTTTTCCAAGGTGGCTATAAATAACTACTTACTAGACTATATTTATTTTATTCATAGCTGTTAATTACTGCATAGAATTTAGACTAATGTGTTGGGAGGAACATCTTGACACTGTAATTGACTTGAGTACTTGCACACAATATTCTATGCATTTATGTGTGTTTGTCTTCGAAGCTCTAGTTGCTAAAAACACCACTGAAATTATCTAGTCTCTTATTCATGAAGCATTTTAATTACTGTCTTTAATATCAGTTAATACCTTACACTTTTAATTTTTTCCATTACTGCAGGCAACAGTGAGGCATGTGTGATTTCATTCTATTCTTTTCTGTGCTTTCTCACCAAGGAATCCTGCTTTGCTTACTCACAAGGTGATGTGAAATAACATTATTGACCAAATCACCAGTATAATTTTCTAAATGTAAAAATAAATACCATACTTCCTCTCATTTCAGTAGATTTCAGTGTAATACATGTTCTATAATTTTAGTCTTCAGTACACTTCCAGATTTACAGCAGTCTATGTTGGAAAGGACTTCATGCACAGTTATACTACTTGCATCTGAAGCAGATGACTTACACAGTGTCAACTGGAGATTTGTCCACTGAAGATCTGGCTCATTTATCTCGGACAATGGTTCACACTTTGTAATCTGATGCTCAAACAATGTCTTCAGCAACATGTCATCTATAAGATTTTTTGGAAACCAGACCTCCCGATTGTGGCAAACATTGGCTTATACAAATTAAAAAATGTAGGTAGTACGCAGGGATTCACTTTAAGGTTGAAAAAAACCATCTTTAGCTCCAAATGATTTCCGCCCCCACCCATACAGAAACAGTACTCTTGCCAATTATTACTATAAAAAAGCAAACCAGGGCTTTCACAATCTGAGATACCAGAGAAGAAATTACTACAGAGAAGAGCCTCAGAGAAAGGATTAAGGATTCAGTTTTAAGTCCTGATATTTTTATTAAACATTTAACTGATCAAAAATGCTAAGTGATCAAGCAAAGACAATGTAAAGGCATTAAATCTATATTTTTAACTTGCTTCCAGAGTTTAGTTTCTCTGAAAATAGCACACAAAATCTAATTTCAGAGAATCTGTTTGCATTTTAACTTAGACAGGCCATAGAACACAACGATAATGAGCTGGAAAAGCGGACAGGATAGGAAAAAGTTAACACAGAATAAGACTATTTCAGTATCTTTTTTACTGTTCCTATTTCACAATAAAGACAAAGTATGAAAACATAATTTCAATATTCTGCTTTCAGTTTACCTTAATTCTTTCCAAACTCAGCTGTATGCTTCATTACTTCAGTAATAAACACTCCCTTTTGTCTAATTCTAGACAATTATAATGTTTCTGTATATCAATGATCTCAGTAGTATTTAAAACATATGATTTCTTGAGTAATTTTCAAATATGTATCCTGGTTGGAAGGTTAATTAAACTATGATTCTATCTGTTTTTCCAGTTGTAAAGGTCAGCATCCAGATTTAACCTACACTGAAATGAAATTAACCTTTTGCATTCAAAGAAAAGAGATGTGCTAAAACCACTGAACTGTGATATACCCAAGCACTACAGCACGTAACTCAGCTTACTCATCCACATTAGAAACAAACTAAGGAGGAAAGATAAGGATAAAATGACAGAATTTCTGATTATGGTGCCAATTATCAGGATGAGGAATATAACCTCACACTGTGATTACATGGAGAAATTTTACTGGCAATAAAAGATGAAAATATAATCTCCAATAACACCAGCTCCAATATGATTTCTTTCTTAAAATCAGTGCACAGACTGGCTAGTTGGACAGGACAGTGCAAGTCCCTTCCTCTTCCCAGTGTATGCAAAAAGACAGTCACAACTATAGTCCCTCTGAATATGAACACCTCAGTCATCAAATTCTCTCAGCCTTCAATGTTCATAGTCAGCATGAAATGAGATCACTTCCTTCTCTACATTATGTTTTCAGGGAAATTGGATTAATGTATGCGCAGAAGGCTCAGATAAAAGCAGAAGATTAAGTGTTACACAGATAACATGTCTTAAGCCTCTGTGATGTGAAATATCTATAAGGCAAATATAACAGCTCTTTATATAAGGAGATCCATGTGGGAGAGAAGTCATGTGAAAGTCCCACCTCCTCTTGTACAACAGATAACACATCACTGGAGTCACCCCTTAACTATGATATTTTCTCATAGTGCAAGTAATTTGCCTTTGCAAATAACTAGAAAGAAGTAGTGCAGCTGGATTTTACTCCCATTTCAGGTCTGTATATGAGCTGCTCAGTAAGAATCTCCACAATGCAAGGAGAGAGTAAACTCATAATTGCAGCAACATTAGGGGATATCTCCAGTTAAAGAAATATTAACATAGCCCTGCTGTCAGCCCCTCCATTCTGTGATGGCAAAAAACTAGCACCAGCAGCCTTGAATTAGCTAGAGGATGTGAAAGATGCAAGGAAAAAATTCCTGTCCTGCCTCTGAGATGCTCAGTCAGTACCAAGAATCTATTCTTCCATTTTAAATATAAAAAGATATTTTGACATCACTTCAAAACACTCCTGCAACACAGTCTTGCTCTTTAAGTTCCCTAGAGGATGTAGCTTTGAGTTCATATTTACATTAGCTTTTCAGTCCAGTTTTACAGTGTACTTTTCCAAAGGCTATAATTGGTACAAGTTGTTTTGTGGTGCTAAGAATATGTGACCTGGAACAGGAGCAGAGAATGAAAAGCTGTTAAGCAGGAAGAAGGTTACTGGAATCTGAGACTAGATGTTGGGTTATTACTAACTTTCTTTTCATCGTAAGATAAATGTGTTCTAATCCTTGTAGTTTATTTAGCTATTTAATATAGTCAAACATTTACTTGATAATCCATTAAGGTGCTCCCTTTACCAGCAGTAAATCAGGCATCTCAGTTGTGCACTGATCTCCATGACAACAAGCTTGTATAATTAACCACTGGTAAATTAAGGCAATTTCCCTTACTCTTTTACTCTTAGGCACTTTAAAAAGCATAAAAAGTAAATAATGACAGATACAATAAATAGCTTATGATATTTTTCATAATGAAAATGATACAAAGCTGAACCACCATTAAAAGGCAGAGTTTTTTTATTTATTTCAATGAATTAATTATGAAAAGACTCATATCCATCAAATGAACACTAGTTGGTGAATTGTGTACTGTAATTCTCAGCTCTGCTGTAGCAACCACTGTATAGAAAATCCACTATCCACTATATTTTATACTTAGTGTAGACTCTTTTAAAAAGAAAAGCACTTTCTTCTCAGATTCTTTGCCTTTCCCATACCTTTGCCAATTCATCTCGGCCAACACGACAAACTATTTTGTTATTATTACTGACCATCTGTTGCCTTTTCCTCTATTATGGCTCTAAGCTTCCTGTGAAACAGTTTATCAATTAAGCCAGCTAAGACAAGCAAAAATTCTTTTTTTTGAAGCCTTATTCTTTATTTAGCTGATAGAATAATTATTGAGCAATGGGTGACCTACTCAGGTTTGTGTCTCTGAAGCATTTCATATTCTGTTTAGCCCTGTCAAGTCAAATTCAGATATATTAAAAAATAAATATATCTATTCAAAAGTTCAGGAAAATTAATAATAATATTAAACCATATATAAATTACTAAGATAAATTTACACCTGTTTGAAGTTAAAATTCTTCTGCATTTTGGCTTATGAAGGAGTTAGACAGTTACCAGTTTTCTCTTGCCAATATATATTTTTCCAAACTTCAAAATTTGAGACTCAGGTAAATTTTCACATTACATTCAGTACCCTTAATGTTGAAAAAAATGAATGTACAGCTGTGAAGAAAATCTACAAAAAGCTGAAGTTGTGTCCACGTGATAAAAATGTAAGTATACCCTCTGGGTGATTGTATGTAAAAAGGTCTGTGCCAACAACAACAACAAAAAAAAAAGCAACAATATGCCAAAGGTACATTCACAGTAATCCTCTTCCTTCCCCCAAGAGTGAGAAGTCTGCTGGAAAATTTGCATAGTCAATAGGTAGAATGGCTTCTGCAAGTGAAACAACTAAATAACTGTTCAAACTAGAAGAGGAATAATGAGCTGAAATATGATAGAGGGCCACAAAATCATAAAAGATATGGCAATCAGGAAATTATTTTCCAGTCTAAGAATAAGAAATCAAACTATATGACAGTGGATTTAGAACAAAGTAAATACCGCAAATGGATATTTAATAAGAACATCAGAAATTTTTCACAGCATAGAGAGGATTAAAAAGTGACTGAGTATACTAGCAGAAGGAAAGTTCATTGAAGACAAACACATATTCTGCTCTTACCTTACCCTTCTCATAGCATTCACAATGAGCCACTGTCTGAGATAGCATACCAGCTACAGGGGCTTTTAATTTGTCTTC
>VYZS01010747.1:39908-65238 GCA_013400695.1 Neodrepanis coruscans | reverse complement strand
CTTCCACTGGGCATACACCTTTCTTTTTTCCCTTATTTCCAAGAGAAGATCCCTGTTCAGCCAATCCAGCCTTCTGCCTCACCCACTTGACTTCTGACATTTGGGAGATGCCTGCTCCTGTACCATTAGGAGGTGATGTTTGAAAAGTGACCAGCACTGATGGACCTCAGTACCTGTAAAAACATTTTCCCAGGGGACCTTACTCACTAATTCCCTGAGCAGCCTGAAGACTGTTCTCCTCATGTCTAAAGTTGAGGTTTTGCTGGCACTTTTCCTCCTGTCAACAGAGATTTTAAACTCAATCGCCTTGCAGTCACTGTGGCCAAAACAGCTGCCAATATCCACTTCGCTCTGAGATCCACTCTGTTGGCAAGCAGCAGATCAAGGAGAGCATCTTCCCAATTTGACTCCTTTAGGACCTGTTCCATTCAGTTGTCATCCAGACTTTTTAGGAATCTTCTGGCCCAGGTTTGCCCAGCTCTGTGATGCTCCCAGTTGATTTTTGGCAAGTTAAAGTCCCCCATAAAGATAAGGGCAGTTGGCTCAGAAGTGTCCCTTACTTTCTCAAAGAATAATTCATTGGCATCATTGTCCTAGCCAAGAGGTCTATAGGAGGCGCCCATGATGACATCAGCATTATTTGTTTGTCCCTTGATTCTTATCAGAGGATCTGGTTAGTCAGGAACCTATGCAAAAACAGTCAGTCTGTATATTGCCCTAGCTTTGTCCAGGAGGAATCATCATCTTAGAAATGTGTTATGAAGTTCATCTCATCAAATGCATCACCTTTACTGTGTAAACATATGCACCTGGACTAGTCATCTGGACACTTCTTTTAGTCAAGGAGGGGAAAGACAATAGGTTACTTCCACCTTCTGTGGCAGCACCACAAAAGTGGACAGCCCAAACGCAACCTACACCAGATGTGGTCATCCGCTTACCCTTGCTATCCTAAGATTCACTGGAAAAAATGACAAAATGTATCCAGGGGATTTCCACACAGCCCTTGATGTTATCTTTAGAGTGTTCTCATTCAGTCTCAGAATAAAGAACTCATTTGTACTTTTGCTTGTGTCTACTTGCCTCTGCTTCACACAACTCAAAACAAGAGAGTTTATAGATTAAACATTTAATGGCTCCACATACCTACATAGTTATCATCTCCCAATTTTAATGACCTCTGTGATGTCCTGTGATTATTTTCCATTTATTATATGCCTTTCTGGATTAATTTTATCTGGTGATGGGATTTTCATCATTGCAGTATTAAAATAGAGATTTAGTCAATCTTTTATGCATTAAGTATTTTTTAATAGTTTATGGCTTTTTGATTGGGAAAAATAAGTCACAAACAATGTGATCTAGCTAGACTTTCCCTGGAACTGAAAATAATTATTTCCACCCTGAAATAAAACAGAAAGAGCATGTTGATAGAAGGTTAGGCACAAACACAGCTTTGGCAGCTATAATACAGATGTTACTATTACAGGTTGAAACTTCATCACAGACAAGAAGAGAAGAGATAAATCTATCCAATAACTGCTGTTTGATGCTGGACTTTGTTGAAAGCTTAATTTGAAGTTGTTTACAATAGGAAGCACTATTAGTTAATAAGAATAAATACTGTGAAATTTGGAAGGTCAGCCTTTTAAAGAGCATGGCCAGACTTCTGTGTTTCTACAGATAAATCCATCTGTGAGACAAAGAAGGCAAGCATAAAGGAGGAGCCTTCAGGGCTAGAGATTTTCCACAAGCTGCATTTGTGACCCTCGTCTTCTCCAAAGCCTTGGGAAGCAGAGGAATGTGATTGCCCTGTTTTCTCAGTGGTGAGAGCAAACCAAGATGCACCTAGACCCAGCATGATGGTGAGAAAACAATGAAGCAGAAACCTCATTGCACTGCAAAATGAGATCACAGGTACCTTGGGAAGTTGGCTAAAGGTGGAAATGCTGTGTCATCTATATAGCACATGCAGATGTGGAAAATACAACGAAGCTCTGCACAACAAAGATCATACTGTTCCTGATACCAGTTGATGGCAGGTTTCTCTTCTGAGAGGGAAGAGTCAGAGGACAGACACATGGCAGTGAGGTAAGTCAACATTGTGAATAGATGTTGTGGCTAGAGTCAACTTACAATGTGCAGACACATTAATAAATCAAATCCTCAAATCCACAGAAAAAACTGTACCACTTTGAGGAGAACTTAGTGCACCATGGAGCCCAGAGTGGAAAGCTGGTGCAGTCCTAGTTTGGGGGGGGATGAGCAAAGATAAAGGTCTGATGCAACACCAAGCTGTCTAAACTGAAGTTTGGTTAATTAAATAATGAAACCATGGTGATAAGAAATTCTGCCTTAATTCGTCCTCTCTTCTGAGTGCACAAATAAAAAGGGAGAGGAAGAAAATTCTGGTGATGAATATGTTAACTTTGACATTCGCACAGACTTTAGTTTGGCTGGGCCTGATGGGGCCTGAGCTACGTGTTTGGTGTGAGTAATGCATTTTGAACTTTAATGGTGCACACTTCTGATATGACTCAAATTCACAGGAGTGCTGGCAAGCATCGGAGGCTCTCTTGCCTCCAAGTACCTGACTTGGCATCAACCTTCAAAGAGAAGAGCTCTACCAGGGGTCATCATTTGTTGTTCTATCACAATCACACAAACTTCTATGTTTTAAAAAAGTCTCTGAAAATGCTGACTTTTTTCTTTAAGACAAATGTAGGCTGCTCTAGACATGCACATGATTATGAAAAAGACATACAACATCATCCTTTTCTGTTGGGTTGTGCCTTAAAAATACATCAATGAAAAATAATGTGATCTCTTTGCACAAGTAAAAATTAGTTTTGTCCTCATTGCAGGTAATAAATTACAGGATAAATAAGATATGATCTATTGTGCTAAAATATCAGTTTGGCTACTTTTCTTGCCTTTTAAGTATCTGTGCATTAAAGAAAACAGCAAAGGCTGAGACACCTAATTCCCATTAAACTCTAGCCAACAACCAAGACATACATCTATTTAAATGCAGAGAGTTACCAAAGAGTTCTCCTCAGATAAGCATGCCTTTGTGGCATAAGGTTACCCACAGCAGCAATTTAAGGTTCACTTTTTCACCCCAGAAATTGTAAAAATAAATAAGAGACTATTTTTATATGATAACTGGACAAATCCCCATCCTACTTATCCTATAGAATACCTGGAGTGAAGTTACAGAAGAAAATTGAATTATTAAAGCTACACATGAATATAAATGTTTCTGGAGTTTGCAGCAAGACTTTTACCAGCTGTAGTCTGCACTCTTCTGCCACCAGTGTCACGCAACAGGAAATGAAACGAGTCCTGCAACAAATACATTTTGCAAATGAGATTTCTGACCAGATGATCTCATGCTTCACCATACTTCATGCTGTGACCAAATTCTGTCCCATGGTGCTTAGCAGCATGCCTGACAGAGGTCTGTAAGAAAAGCACTGGTTTCAAAGCACAAAGCACTACATGGAGTTGTTTTCCTCATAGCAGATCCCCAGCTCACTGGATTTACTTTACATTGTAAATGAGGGGATTTTTGACTCCTTCTTGTGACACAACACCCAACAGTGGCTCTTCTAAAAAACAGTACTGGCATGGAACCAGACTAGCTCACAGTGTGCATTTGTATGAGCTCATATGAATTCCTTGACATCGAGCCACAAACAGAGAACAAAACCTAAGATCCCCCTCCTCCAGTAATTCACCAGGGGAAATCCAAATTTCTACCCGACACCACATACGTGTACTAGAGCTTAACCCCCACCCCCAAAAATGGTGGTTGGAGAAAAACAGCCAAACAAATAACAAAAAGAATCATTGCTGTCAGAGATCAGGGGTAGTGGGAAAGAGGAGAGGTTGCATACATAATATTCTCTTTAGTGAGACTGGAGGAGGGGGCAGCCTGAATAGCATGCTGTAGGCTGTCTTTCAGTATTAGACACAGGGAGTTTTTTGAAAATTAAGATTGCTACAAAAAGAAGTCATCATAAAACTCCCAAGCAAAATTACCTGTTCTTATTTTGGATTTCTGTTTGACAGACAGTACATTGGTTTGTTGTTTTTTTTTAGTATAGATATATGTATGTATACATACAGGCCTTTTTCAATAGACATTTATCTTGACAAATGGAGTACAATCACATGGGGCTGACCAGGTTTCCTACAGCAGCTGTTTCATGTAGAAGGGTTGCAAGAGTCCTTGGCAAGGGTGTTGGTCTGCCTGGGAGGCAGTGGCTGGACAGCAATGGCGCTGACCAGACATCAGCAGTGGGCAGCTGCTGGAACCTGGGCAGACTCATTGAGTGGGCTTGACTACAGGCTGAAAAGTGTACATTTGTACAGGTGCAGGATTGGGTGATGAAGTACATCTAAATGTGTTCTACTAACCTGAAGAGCTAAATGAATAACCTGTCTAAGAGGTAGTGGCAGTCTTCTCCAAAATAACCATGGATGATCATGGAAAGGGGAGTTAACAATGTAGCAACTCAATTAAACCACTTGCCTTTTTCACTATGTAGCTAGGACAACCCTTCTGAACCAAGCAAGTGTTGATGCTATCAGTATTTATCACTGATGTGGGAGAAAGCATCAGCACAGGAATGACTGAACAAGTTTAGTTTAGCCCATTGAATCTGCTCCCATCAGTGACAGGTTTGCTGCACTGTATGTCAAATGTGGGCATTTCTCCATGAGAAATGGAGCACTCTGATGTACTTCTAATTCCAGATTTTAAAGGGCCTTGGCAGTTTAATATAACTTGAAATTTTAACAGTTCAGTGTTGTGGTTTTCTATTTCAGTGGTGTGTGTATTACATTATATTCTCCTACTCAAGTATGCAGGATAAAATTATGCAGCCGCTGCTCCCCTGTGGCACTCACCTGAACAAACCATATATCACATCACCGTGATGAACTCAAGTGCACAAAATTATGCCTAGCATGTATTTTTTTGAGATTTATAGCCAAAACACATATCCAACATCCAGTAGTGAAATCTTCACAAATTTCCTCAAATACTGCCTTCAGTCCCAAAAGTCCTTCATCCCCTCTGTCAGTAAAATCTCCAGGTACGGAGGATCTCTGTGGTGAGTCTGTGTCTCAGTTCCCACACTGCAGAGGCACTTAGAGGCCTTCCTGCTGCCAAAGTCTCAAAAAAAGCATCATACTGGGCATAGTAACTACCAGGCCTTAGTCCTATCAGATATCCCCACCTACTCATTACCTTCTAAAAACACATACAGATGAGCAGGATAAGATTATAATTACTTTTCAGTAGGTTGACTACCTTCTTGACATGCTGCTTAAAAGTTCTTGCCATGCCTGTTCAGAAGAGGAGCTTACAGTCAAATACCCTGGTCTCAGGTGGGAAAGACAACATACTCCATGAGCTTTGGGCTCATGATCTCTACTTTTGTGTGCATATCCTAATCACTGAACTGCTCTTTCTCCTGTGCGTATCACTGTCAGTGCAAGGACCATAGCTGCCAGATAAGTGTGGTTTAACTGACTTTTGACACTTTTGAGGAAGGGGGTGGTATAGATTGGTACAGTCTATAGCAAGTGCAAGAACATCAGGATGAAAGACAGCTGGCAAAATGGCTATCAATTGTGATTCAATCAAGCACATAAAAAAGTAGATATGAAGCCACTCCTACATTTACACTAACTCAGTCAAAAGTTTTTCATTTCCATTTATTGCATTCCTACTTGCTCCAGGCAATCAGTGGGTCAGCTGGAATCTGTAAACCAAGTTGCATGGCAGGTAACTCATGAAAAGCTCATCAAATCAGACATCCTTACTTCAATAACCACTTCTCAACAACTACCTCAGAGAAGAATTGTTTGCCTATGAGTCTGCCTGCAGTGAAGAAGCAGCACTGCAGGTTCTCTCTGTCTTCAGGTAACTCTTCCACTTTGCTGGGTGAGGGGTAGTCCTGTGCAGGGTGGGGATGACGCTGAGCAAATGCAGGAGGAAAGGACAGGCAGATGGCTCACAGGCCATCAGTATTCTGGCTTTATCTTCTGTGCTCATGTAGAACATCACAGCCTGCTCCTGAGATAGTAACAGCAGGGACTCTCTCTTCTTGCTTTACCAGCAAGCTGCTGACCACACTGAGTCTTGCCTAGGGCTCCTGGGATACACACTTAGGTCAGTAGCTCAGTGTTAAGTTTTTTGATCTAACATGATACATGCTGTTTCATGATCCCAGACCTGTTAAGTAGCGTAGTACTTCACATCAAAGACTTGTTGAGAAGAGCACTGAAGTATCAAATCTATGTTCTCTTTACACTGAAAATGTAGTAAGCGCTTTCTTCTCTTCTTAATAGTAAGTTATCTATGAATTGAGTGGTTAGATTCCTGAGAAATCCAGAAATATAGATAATATTCAGATCATCTTATATTAATCTAAAAGTTTCCCTTCTCCAAACAAAACGAACATATAAGCACAGCCTGCACAGCAATCTCTTCCTCCACTAAATTATTAGGAATTCCAGTGCAACATAAGTAGTCATTTAGCCAATTGTTTCACATTGGGATTGCTTAGCCTGGAGAAAAGGAGGTTCTAGGGAGACCTTATCATGCTTTACAACTACCTGAAAGGAGGTTGTGGCCAGATGGGGGGTCAGTCTCTTCTCCCATGTAAAAAGTGACAGGAGGAAGTGGCCTCAAATTGCACCAGGGGAAGTTTAGATTGGATAATAGGAAAAAATTCTTCACAGAAACGGTGAACAGGTTGCCCAGGGAAGTGGTCGAATCACCAGCCCTGGAACTGTTCAAAAATGTGTGAATGTGGCACCTGGGAACACAGGAAAAAATTCTTCACAGAAACGGTGAACAGGTTGCCCAGGGAAGTGGTCGAATCACCAGCCCTGGAACTGTTCAAAAATGTGTGAATGTGGCACCTGGGAACACGGTTTAGTGGTGAACATGGAAGTGTTAGGTTAATGGCTGAACTCAGTGAACTTGGAGATCTTTTCCGATCTTAAATATTCTGTGACTCCATATTAGTTTTATCTTTCTGCTAAAAAAAATCTTGTGATATCAAATATTTGTCTCTTAGCAAAGAGACTTCCAGGAGTGGTCACAAAAAGGGAGACTCCAAATAAAAGTTCTCTCTTGCAGAACAGGAAGGAAAAACATGCATGAAGTGTTGTCTGGGCAAAGAGCAGAAAGCATCAAGAGGGTCAAAATCCCCTATGGGTGTTAGGGAAAAACCAGAGTGTTTAAAAAAACAAAAAGACCTCACTAGCTTTAATGTTCCCACACAACTAAATCACAAGAGACAAGCTTGTGTGTGTGTGTGAGTGAACAAGGCACTCATTTACATGGGAGCTTCAGAATGAGACCAACCTCATGTGACTTCAGGGTTATGAGTAATGGGCCCAAAAAACAGCAGAGAAAAAGCAGTGGGATCTTGGGCATTTGATCTGAAATTCCTCCTCTCTGCAATAGTTGAAGTTAACAGCAAGTGGAGTAAATCAGCTTCCTCAGAGCATCATGATGGAGATCCTGCCTTCTCAGTGAACAGAGGCTGATGGCTGCTGGGACTGGATGCTATGAGCTGCCTCCATCTCCTGCTGCCTGGCTGCAGACATCCCTCCCAGTCTTTGCCCGCTCTCACCACCGAGTTGTCTGCCTGAAGTTCAATGAATCGCATGGGCATGTGATTTGCATGAGGTGTAAAGAAGGGGGAAGTGGGGTACTGGCCGATGGAGGATCAGATTTTGTAAAAGAGGAATGTGCTGTAGAGATGAGGTTGGGAGGTCCAGCAGGCTCTGCTCTTGGCAGCGTGGTCTGACTTCTAGGTTGCATGTTCTGAAAGGAGAGATATGTGAGTGCAGAGGGAGCTGGGCTATGGATTAATCAGGATAAATAGCAACTGACCTGGAGAGGTCAGCCTCTTAGGAGGTCTTTGATTGCACAGGAACCTTTGCAGCCCTAACTTATTTTTTTCTTTCACATCATGAGCAACATCTAAAAGCCATAATAGTGTACAGCACTTGCCTGTCTATGCAGAAGTCTGAAAACACTTGAGTGCCAGTAAGGAAGGCACAGTGCAGAAATCCCCTAGTAGTAGGGCTTGTTTAGGCTGAGCTTAGGATGAGAAGAAAACACTGCTTTCATGTACTTTTTCAAGCAGCAGTTGGCAACTTCCTCTTCAGGAGCTACACCAATGCCAACGCTTCCCTGCTTCCCTGCTGTCCCTGGTAGAGGGGAGGTGGTAGGGCTGGTCTGTGCCTTTGGGGCTGCACACATGGCTGGGCAGAGGTGGGGATCATGTGCTGCCATTACCACCTTCCAGGTGGAACTCAAGCACCATTGTTTGGGAATCCTTGACGAAACTGATGGATGAACAAAGAAAGTCAAATGAAGTCAGTGTAGCTTAGGTTTTCTCGTACCCTGCTCCTGGCACCACCCATGCTCTCCCACACCTGCACTTCTGAGGACTGAAAATTCTCAGCACCCACAGGAGCCAGCTCCTTATGCCCAGGTCCCTCAACAGTACCAAGAGCTCTTCCTGAAAGAACACTGTCCTGCAGCAACTTATCACCTCTTCAAAGCACTTGTCTACATCATCTTAACCAGGGAGTATGTGGTAACGTGCTGAATGGCAGTACGGAACAGAAATGCTTTCTTCAGGTGGTGTCCCATCCTCAACTGCGCTCTCATCAATATAATAACAAATTCAATCCTTCAATAATTTATTTCTTTATATAAGAGAATGTTTTTCAATTACACATTTAAGTTTGTAACCTTCAACACAAGAGTAAATATATATATAAAAAAACCCTAGTTGTGCAAATTTCAAATTGCATTGTTTCAAATAATATAAATATTTTAATAAAACATATGTTCACATTAAGGTTCACAAAATATATAAAATTTAACAGAAACAAGTAATGAGTTATTTTTTCTTTCTAAAAACTGTTTTTATAATAACTAGAAAAAGACTCTAAACTTGAGAAGCAAGTTAGAAGAGGTATCACCTCCAAAATCATAGCAGCAAAACAGATGCTGAAAACTTACAAGGTGTGAAAGGAGAAGAGAGAAAGAGGTACCAGACACAATGGTAAAGGTGAGGTTGTTTAAGAAAGTATTGCAGATCGAGAAGTGGATGCATAAACTCCAGGAGTAAAATCTCAACCCTACAGAACTCTGTTACTGAGCTCCAAGCTGTCTGCATGATAACAGAATTACATGAAGGATGACAGAAAGTGTGACAGAAATGGGGAGGGAGGGAGGGTATGAACAGCACACATATACTCCTGAGAGTTGTCATGCAGGAGAGAGAAGAGCTGCTCTTGTTTCAGAACTAAAACTGAAGACAAAGCGCTTTGGGGGGGTTGTCTGTTGGAGGTAATTCCTTCCATATGACTGGGAAATGGCAGGATGCATTTTCCCCATCACATGCATTTCTTCTGTCATCACCTCTACTTCCACCTGTCTTGGGATTTTGGAAAGAATCTAAATGCTGGTTAGGTTAAGCATGTTAAAGGAGCAGACCAATGCTGGTCTTGTTTCTGGCCACGGTTTGCTGAGGGCTCTGCAAACACGGAACCGCTCACCGTTACCACCCTAAATGCAGTGGGAGCTCCTGCCTTGACAAGTTCTGTAAGAACATCAGCAAGGACATGGACAAAGTTTGTTCAGATGTCAGCTGGAAGTTTTATCAGTCTGTCCTGGGGAATCCCATTCAGGAAGGACTCGCCTCTGACTGATACATGCAAACATAAGGAGCTCCTGCACCTCTGACAGTAGACATGGCTCCTCGCCTGGGAGAAGGGAAGGTATTGAGAAAGAGGCAGAACTGTGAAGTTCTTTGGATCCAAAATTCTTCACACTTCCTCCTGGGAAATCCAAGAATTAAATATGGCATTACAGGAACTTAATCATGAATGAGAGCTCTGTGTAGAAGGCAATGTGACCTTCTCAGCAGTCCTTGTATGCAGTGTTTAGAGGAAGAAGACATTTATTCCCATTTTTGGGAATAAACAGAAACAAAGCAGACAGCTTATATTTTCCCCCACTCTCCCACTTCCAGGACTGTTAAGTGTTTTGGACATAGCACCATTTCAGTGAAGGCAGTAGCTGGTATTGCTTTCTTGTTCCTTACCAACTCCTCCATTAGCCATAAATCTGTTTGAACTGGTAGCACTCATTGCAGTAGCCACTGCACTTGGCATTTCCAAAGTGATCACAAGCAGGGGCTCGGCAGCGTTGCTTTGGGGTCTCCTGGGCCACTGGGTCCCTGGCACTCCCCGATGGTGGGAGCTGACTGAGTCGCCGGCACTCTGGGCACAAGTCATCACTTCTGCAGGCCAGGTTGTTTCTACATGATGCCACAGCACACTGTCTCCTCTGGCTACTCAGCACGGCTCGCTGCACATCTCTGTGCTGCCCTGTTCTCTTGAAAAATATTAAAACACATTGTAAGTTGCTGTGCTCGCAGCACAAATGGCTTTTCATTTACTTTCAACTCTGCACATGGTGTCTAGGTAACCACTTAGGGGTTGTTTGCAGGCACACGCTGCTTTTGCAAAGTGCAATACTGAGAGCCAAGTTGAGTTTTACCAAAGAAAATCACAAATTCTGACATTTCTTAGGAAAAATACTTTTTTACCTTTACTCTGAATTTTAAAAGGACCAAAACAAACCAAATTTTTAAAAAAATCGCTCTGGAACAAAGACAATCTGTAATGGCTCAATCAAAAAGGCAACCTGAAGTGAACTAAATCCCTTGATGCAGCTGCATAGCTCTAAGGGTAAGAATGCAAATCCCTCCCCAACCAGCAAAACAACCCAACTGTTGGACCAATTGCTTCCACTGAAATTGCTGGCAAAATCCCAGCTGAGGTAAAACTGAGCACAGCCATGGCAACCCTAAACTGAGAATGACTTTTTAGGAGTGCTGCTCAGGTGCAGCAGAAAAAACATCGTGAGATTCTCTATGCTTGTTTTTCCATGATACTTATGATGTAGTTGTTTGAGGATTTTCTAGTGTGCATCCCGAGTTGTTCACACAAGAGAAAAACATGCAGTGCTAAACATAAGAAGGATTTTGGCAAGTTCACACTTACTTCTAGCTGTCTCACCAGTTGTTCTTCTGTCCTTTTGGCTTCTTGAAATCGCTGGTTCTGGGCTATAATGAAGCAGTTCTGGCAGTACCCCTCGAGCATTGTGCTGCCCAGGGTGCTGCAGTCGCGCCGCTGACAGGACAGAGTGTTATGAAAGCCAGCAGCAGAGGTCCCTGTCTGACCCACTGCTGAGGACTTCCTCTGAGATCTCCTCTGGTGGCGTAGCAAGGCGCTATCTGTGATGCAAAGTACAGACAGGAGGAGTTTAAATGTGCCCAACTGATCTGATGACCCAAAGCAATTATAAAAAGCTCCCCAGTCTAAAAATAAATTTAAAAAAGCTACTAGCCTCAAATGTGGGTTTTTGACAATCGTGAGCCCTCCCAGTAAGTACACTTTAATTCATGTTACATAAATAAGGGCGCTAATACAGCCTGATTTTCATATCAGTTGTTGAAACAGATGATTTGGAAAAAACCTGCCCTAACTGGGAAACCTGCATCCCACTGAAGTCAAGACAAATTTCATTTTTGGCTTCAGCATGTCATCTGTGACATACCCTGACACTTCCCTTTTGGCCTCCCCCATTTCAGTCACCAGTCACATCAGCTAAATGAAATACAGTGGTACAGAGCTTAACGGGAAGAAGTGCATTATACTTGTCAGTCTTGTGAAGCAATCTTATATATTCCATAATCAGAAGGAAAAAAAATTTCATTGTGAGCAACTCTGGAAAATAAGATATTGCAAGTTGGCATGGAAGTTCCCTAATCTGAAAGCATGTGGAAAGCTCAGTGTTGTAAAAGATGTCTCTGCCAATGGCAGGAGGTTGAATTAGATATCTGTAAAGGTCCCTTCCAGCTCAACCTATTCTGTGTTTCTGTGTTTATATTGTCACACATATCAGCAATGAAATAACCTGAAAAGATAAGCAATTCTATCTTAGATGTGCCTTTCACCCTCTATACCTATGGGCTCTTTACCTGTGTAAACAGGACAGTAGCATGGAAGGTGGAAGATTTTATGCTGTGGTTTATTCACAGGCTATTACCTTTTTGAAGGTCAGCCTTTAAACACACACATATGACAAAGAAGGATTTCAAGGTATAGTAAAACAATACACTTCTAAGTTACTCAAAATACAAGCACATTATTTATAGTTCTACTTGCTCTGCTTATTAAGGCAACTACAGTGGTTACTAAAGAACATTATACCTGTTACATTCAGAACAAGATACAGATCTTTAAATTATTTGCAAGCTATTTAAATGCCCTGCTAACATAACTGGTTTTCAGTGTCATCAATACAATAGCATTTCTCTCATTGAGCCCTACAACTTGTCTAACTGTGAAGAAAATTCAGACCCAACCATGATTGCAGGGGATGGTTGGGAGGCATCAAAACTCACCCCCTCTTGAGTTAGTTTTGCTTCCACTTAAGCTGGAAGAATTTTACAAGAGATTTCACTGATTTCCCACACTGTTGCCACATGCCCCTTTACAAGTGTGATGGTTTTGGCTGCGGTAGAGTTAATTTCCTTTGCAGTGGCTTGTATGGAGCTGTGTTTTGGATTTGTGCTGAACACGGTGTTGATAATATAGAGATGTTTTTGTTATTGCTGAACAGTGTTCACACAGAGCCAAGGCCTTTTCTGCTTTTCATACTGCCACACTGGCAAGAAATAGGGAGTGCATGGGAGGTTGGGAAGAGACATAGCCTGAACACCTGCCTGCCCATGGCAAGCAGTGAATTAATTCTTTGTTTTGCTTCAGTTTGTGTGCGTGGCTTTTGCTCTCCCTATTAAACTGCCTTTATCTCAACCCATAAGTTTTCTAGTTTTTACCCTTTCAGTTCTCTCCCTGGTCCTGCGGGACTGAGTGATCGGCTGTGTGCGGCTTGGTTGCTGGCTGAGGTTAAGCCATGACAAAGGGATAATAATGGCCAGAAAAGCACCTTCTCCTCACACTGCTGCTTCTGCTCCACAGTTTTCATCACCCCCCCACCCTTTTAGCACCCGGTGCATGCAGAGCTTCACAGTTCAAGGTGGCTTATGTGCAGCCAAAGCATGCCAAAGCTCACTCTATCTCCACTTACCGTGGTTTTCCCTGTACTCAAAGAAACACAGCGTGCAAAAGCCCTCATTTTGTGATGTCCCAAAAAACTTGCAACCAGGTTTCCTGCAGAGGTTACCACCCCTGTTCTCCTCAGGAGGCAGTGCCAGTGGTGGGGGCTCCTCACCACAACTGTTGGGAGCCTGATGGCAGGAGTGCTGGTGAAGGATCTGCAAGATCTGAGAGGGGTCAGATGTTGATCTCTGGTGGCAGGTGGGCAGGAAAGCAGGGCTGCCATTTGAGGACTGCTCTGTAGATCTTTTGAAGCAAGTGCTGCATATACCATTGAAGGTCCTGTTGGCCTTTTGATGGCACATTTTACATGTGGCATAGTCTATATGTCTCTGGTCATCCAAGTTGTTGCAAGGACCAAGCTGTCTGGAGTTGTAACAGCGCTCACACAGCCCATTGTGTTGCACATTCAATGTAAAGGGACAGTCTGGCGTCCTGCACTTCATGGCCGTAGTTTCACTATATAGGAAAAGGCTCGGAGCGGTTGGAGGTGCGGACCGAGGCTCTGTTACAGGCCCTGTTACAGGCCCTTCGGATGCCCATCCCCCAGGTTCACAAATATCCCTGTGGGAGGAGCCTGACCCAGCTGCCTTCATTTTCTCAGGTGCTGCTTTGAGGGTCTGCTTTCTTCCTTTGTTTGCTAGGGACCTCTGCTCAAAGCATTCGTGGCAGTAGGGCTGGGTGTTCACAGACATGTAGAAAGGACAATTCAGCGTTTCACACTTCATCTGTAAAAGAGAGAGCTGGGAAAGGGACAGCTCCTGTCTGTTCCTGGAACAGGTCTCTCTTCTAGCAGGTTCAGTATTCTCCTGCCACTTCTTGTACTCATGCTGTACCAGCTGAAAGTAATCTTCCACGAGGTTTATTTCTTTGGGTAGGTTGCCTTCATCTAACCTGACAGCCAAGAAAGGAAGATTACATCACTGGTTGCAAAGAGCAGATGGTGAGGGTTGAAGCAAATACAAGTAATGTGGGAAGGAAATGTAGATTTAATGCAGATGAGATATAAGGGATGTTACATTGTTGCTGTAAGCGGAAATAATTTTAAAAGCAGGTGTTCGGTCATGGAGACTTTCACTTCTAAAGAAATGTTCTGACACAATGCTAAACAGAAGTATATTCTTCAAGGATTTTCTAGGTGAGAGTTTTCTGTCTAAGAGGTTATTGCACATAGTATATGGCTAATCTCTCAGAGGTGAAAAGTCCCCCAAATCCTGAACATCTCTGAGGACCAGTGCTCAGCTGAGCAGAGGCTAGAGTAGAAGACCCCTTTCTTCACCAGCCCACACTAAGAACAAGCCTTTCTTTCTGTGGGCTCAGCATGTCGTTACACAGTTTATCATGAAATCTGCTCCTGGCTCCGCCCTGTTAGATTTCTCTACCAGCAGAATGTTTCGCACAAACTATGAGACTTCAGTGTGGTATGTGCAATTCATCACAGGATCTCTACTCTGTATCTAACTGCAGGGAAAACCCCACGCTGGAGTTTTATCATGCCACAACTGGTAGGATGAGAAGAACTAACATTACTGGTAATACTCCAGAATGCATCTACGCACTGTGACTAGGAGAGCTTGTGTGCTACTCTATGTGTGAATATGTTCATTGGGTAGGACTTCAGTTTTCAAGGCTCCTAAAAGAGAACCATCCAACAGCATCAAGATACCTCCCTGTGTGGTAATGGAAGCAAAGGCAGAGGATACAGGGAGTCACTTCACTCCCACACTCATGAGGGGACTGGTGAGACACCATTGTCAGTGTCCACTGAATACGAGAAGCTGGTGAATGCTGCCATCTGCATCCTACATGGTTCTGATGCTCAACCATCAGGGCCATGAGCACAGATGCCAGTTCCTCCACCAGCCACAGCTTCCTGCCTACTGCCACACAGAACAGCCCAGGGTGTTGAGGCATCTGTATTAAGAATGTACCGCCAAGTACTTTCCCAAGAGCAGACAAAATTACACCAACTGCCTGTTATGCAATGTGTCCTTACATAAAGCCCAACAGCTTGGTCTAACTAGTTCCTGTGTTTAACTACATGTAATCTAAAAGTCAGTGAAACTAATCAAATGGATTTTTTCTTCTAAAATACTTGTTTCAGTCTGCTAAGTCTGAACAAATTTTTGCCTTTAAATTTGAGACTGGTCTTGGCTCTTAAAACTTTAAAGCATGTCAACAAGTAATGCCAATGTTTCATTTTTCAGAGAGCAAACGTGGGCTACCGTGGAAAGAAGGAAAAGACCTAAAGAACACACTGAGCTGTCCCACTTCTCCTACCTTTGTAAACAAGGTAACTTTGAGGAAACAGGAATGACACTCACTTTGCAGCATTAATTAGATGAGTTGTACCATGATCCCAGCCTTGCACTGGAATTTCTATCACTATCAAGTAGTCTTTCAGCAGCTGCTCTTTCTCTCTCTCTTCTGCATCTGTCAAAAAATGCACACTCAAATCCTCAAATCTGCCTTGTTCATTAGTGACCAGAGGTACAGCCCGGATTTCTGTGGGGAAACAAGATTAATTAATATCCATATAAAGATATATACATTAGCAGTTAGGAGTAACCACAAGATGCAATACATAGAGATGTCATCACTGCTGCTGAATTTTTGAGAGAGAGAAAGCTGGCCAGAGCAATCGGTTTCTATACCCCAGCACCACTGGGGGAGGTCACAAACTCAGCCCCATTTCACAGTAGTTTTAATGTCCCCATAGCAATTTTCTTCTCTGTGCGAGCAATATTGTAGATCTTAATTTGTTATGCCTCTCCATGGGATGATGCTGTGACCTGAACCTAGAGAACTGTTATCCACTCAGAAGAGACACTTTAAAAAAATCACAGCATATATTTCATTATCCCTACCAGGCAGTGGTACACTGCTGTGTGATTGCATCCTTCAAAACATCTTCTCTTATGATGTGGTATGGAAAGGAGGCCAGAACACAATGAAGGAGAGACAATTCCAGCCTGCAAGTAGGTGAGATGCACTCTACTTTCAGCCAAAAGTTTGCAGGCAACTTTTAGTTTCTATTCAGATTTACAGACAAAGCTGGTCCTGGTCATATTTTAAGAACATACTTCAAAGATATCTCTTACATTTATTTAACTTTAAAAATGCAAATTTAAACTGGATTGTATTTTAAATGTTTTATCGGCACAATGGTATTGAAGAAGGGACATAAATACCAAACAAGGTACTTGAAAAATACCTGGCCCACTGTCCTTCAGAGTCACCAGTGGTGTAAAGTGCATGTTGTCATAGCCAAGCACAATTGGATATCTGTAGCATTCTTCAGGTGGCCAGAGGAGAGGCAAGTAAACACCACCAACGTTCAGAGGAGCAAAACTAGAGCCTGACTCTAAACTTCTCACAACTTTATCTGCATAAGGAAGAAAACAAAGACACACATAAACAAGTGCTACAGCCAAGAGAAAACATATTCTAGGTGTTTTAGAATAATTGCCAACACTACCCTGTTCTGAAATGCATCTACCTGAAAACAACAATTACTGAGTAGGATTACTAACATAGCACAGAATAAGACAGTAAGATGACTGGTCAGGCAACTCACCTGCAAGAACAATGACTGGCCTTCTGAGGATGTTAGCAAGGATGAAGATGTGGATTTCTTCCAGTGCATTATATGGAAGCCTGTTTCGAGCCCCAGATACTTCTGGGGAGGTCATTTCAATGAGGTATTCCCACTCCTCCTCCCAGTTCTGAGGAAAGAAACAGCCATCAGCAATGGTTCAAGGACATGGAGGTTCAAAAGACAGCTGCAGCACAGCAGTGCTAAAATAATCACATTTTCCATTTCCTCCAGAGGAAGACTATTTCTGCTCTCCATTGATGGCAGAACCCATGAAGCCAAAAAGCAAACAAAATCAACACAGCAATGCTGGCGAGCACTCAGAAAGCAGCACCATTCCCTCAGGCCACCTTACCCGGGTGTCATAGTGGAGTCCTGTTTCTACAAACTCCTGGGATTTCACAGCCTCCCGCTGCCAGCGGAGCTTGAAGTTCCGTGTGTCCATCTCCCTGAGAGTGCTAAACAACGTTTTCCTTAAGACAAGGTCGATATCTTCAATACCCCACATGTACTGTGATGCAGCATGCATGAGGCAATTTCCATCACCTGTAAAAAAAAAAAAAAGAGTGCATTCTCTTCAATGGCTACTTAAATAAAACCCCACAAGTGCCTGAGATGCAGAATCACACTGCACATATGCACATTCCTTGTGCACTTCTCTCTAAGCTTCAGATAGAAGGGGTTTAATGACGAGAACACAGCTAGAATCTCTGTTCAGAAAAATATCCCTTCTCTATTGGTTTTGTCCCTGTACTAGTCACTGTTAAGTTGCCACTGAGCAATGCCCCTTACCTATCTTACTTAATTTTGACTGATATCATGAACTAAATTTTGAGGTCACCTACAAAAGTCAAACAGTTGAAATAGCTTTTAAACACAAAGTCATCTTAAAATTACAAAATCCATGTAAATCTCCCTCATCAGTGTTTATACAAATAAACACTCAATGGCATAGGGTTGAGATAATGGAAACCACTAAGAAAATATTATAGTAACACCAAGCCTCATGTCCCCTGATGAGCACTGCTTGGCATTTTGTTGTGCTTGATGGAGGACTTGTAATAAAGAGACAAAAGGAAAGAGTAGGTGATTTATGTAAAGCAATCATACGAATGCCTCTTGCCTTCATCTCAGAAATTATAGTATGCTGACATGTTGCATATATTATTTAGGGGATTGTTATTTTAAAACACAAAATTATAACTAAATAAATGAAAAACAATTATTTTTCATTTATACAATCTTCTTGCATTTAAAAAGTCCTCTTTACAAGTAGGAAGGAAAGTGACATTCTGTAACTTCAGAGGGAAAGAAACTGAGAATCAGAGGAGATAACTAACCTAATTAAAAGGTGTTACAAAATATGTCTATGGCCGGGTTTCAAATTCTCTCTCCAGCCACCTTCAAAAGGGATGTATCCCATGAAAGGGAGACTACAAGAATCGTTAATGTCATATCCTCAGATTCAAAACTAGCCCCTATGTTTGCTACAGTGGTAAACAGATTCACTCCATGCCAAGAAATCACAGCAATGTTCTTGGAATAGAGGACATCGACTCAGGTAAAGCTACCAGATTTTTCTCACATGGAAAAAAAAATACCTCCAGAACTCCCACAAAAGAATTAAACCCAGTTTGCCATACACATTATGAGTTCAATTACACCATTTACAAACACTTTTGCTAAGTCTTCTGTGAAACTGCAGAGAAAAAACTACAACAGACTGCATATTCTGAAAGAGATATAATTTGAAATCTACTCAATACTTTATATATTTTTATGGGATTGGTGCATATCAGGTTCCTGCAGCTGCCTTCTGGTTTCTGGATGTTCTCTTGCAAAGCTTACTTTGAGTCTGCAGGCTGCTTACTTGAGCTTAAAAATCAGGGAACAACATGTAAGACAGAAAAACTGACTGGGTTTCCTTCTGACCAAGAAAGATGACATATTAATCCCATTAAAATTTTCCCTTTGCAAAACCTAGAGCAAAGATAAGATTAATTTTTTTTCTCTGTCTGAGAACTCACTTTCAGTTCTTTATAGAGAAGCACTGCCCAAAATTCCTTACACACCACTTGGAATTCCCCCACACTGTTTGACTAGCAATTGAGCAACAGTTGTACTTTTTGTTCTGCTGCGTGCAGGGCTGCGCAGTGCAGCCTCCCTCGGACTTTCCCAGGGGGTGTGGCTGGGTGAGCTGGAATCAATGCCAATTCATTATACAAGTGAAATCTCTACAGCCAATAGATGCTGGAATTTTTAAATTTAAAAGAACAAAAAAGAAAAAAAATGCAGTTTCGATTTTTATACTTCCTACTGTTCTCCTTCTATCTTCCCTTCAGATGCCTGCAAAGAAATGTGTGGTGATTCAAAAGGGCTTTTTCAAGTAAAAAAAACCCCACCACACCACAGACTCATTAACATATTAGGTAAAATATATATCAAAAGATCCTGCAGGAGATACTTTTTCTGTTTTCAACAACTACAACATTCATCAGAAAAAGACACAATTTTCTCAAGAACAACCATCGTTGACTGAAAGAACTAATATATTCACCCCATATCTATGAGTTAAGCAGCTAAATCCTTAAAAAATACTTTTCATGCCACATGGGAGAAAAAAAAAAGTTATTTTCTTGGGTAATACAGTGTTTCTCCAGGCTTCTGCCCTTCTTTCATAGATCCTCTCCTTCCGTCTAATATACCTTCTTTCTGCTGCAATGAGACTATTTTGCATAACCACAGGCTCCCAAAGCCACTCCTACTCATGCACTTAATGACCCTGAAACACTGAGTTGAAGCCAAGTTTATGCAGGGTATGGGAAGACCACAAACCAAGTCCTTGCTTTGCCTTCCCTCAACCTGTCCTAATACTTCAGAATCTTGTATACTGCTACACCTGCTAACACCTACTAACCCACTGCTACAGGTGGGATCTAAGCCCACATTGTTCCCATGTGTAATACCAGTCTATGGCCATGAGACAAAGACATACTGAACATAATGTTGCCACCAACAAAGGTCTGTCCAGGCAGGATTCGTATTGACAGAAGATGAGGGATCCTAAAACCATTCCTCTTTGCCCTGGGCAAAAGTTGTGCATATTGTCCATTCTCCTAGTAAATCTGATACAGTGTACCTCTTAGGCTGAAGTTTTGAGATGCAACACTTGGAGTGATGTTATACTGTCCCAGTATAAAAGTGCTGCCTACCTTACTCCAGTCCTTCCAGAAATTCAAGATTCCACGACCTCCGTGCACAACCTTAATTACAGTCATGAGAATTTTACACCCGTACAAAAGCCCACCAGAAGGTTAGTGGCTCTATGACAGTTACAGAGACATACATCAGGAGCAGGCTCTTCTAGGTCAGGGCAGTGACATCTACTCAGTGAGTCTATTTTTATGGCTTCTGTACAACACAGCTGTGTACAACCAGTCAGAGAAATATGGCAGAACTTGAGATGGGAACAATGTGGTCTATGAAGATAAGAGCAATGTGTATATAAGCAGATATGAAAAGCAGCATTCACAGGACACAATATGGACTTCAACAAGGCTGCAGGTCCACCACACCCAGTGTTTCTATAACTGTTGTGATCTGTTCCTTGAGCAAAGAATATGTATTTTCCATCTTCTTGGAGTCTTCACTGTCTCAGTTTATCCTTCCTGGTTCCTTGTGCTGTAAGGAACCCCGAGTCCATGTTTGCAGCTGAGTGACCATAAGTCATAGCCATTACTGAATCTTTCCTTCACTTAATGAAATGCTCAGTGACTCTTAGAGTCATGTGCCAAAATTTCCTGCTCAAGACTGTGGACAAATGTAACCTGTTCAGGAAATTTCTGCATTACTGCTGTACCTTTTAATTTATAGCACTTGCTGTTTAATTTACAGCAACCCAAAAGCCAAGTCCTAAGACCAGCACCAGCTGAAAGAAAAGGGCACTGCAAACTTGGTGTTGCACAAAGATGTCTGTTAGTCACACACATGGGAGTTACCAGTGAACCTTGAGGGAAGGTGACACCTGGAAAATCCCAGCAGGTAGCTGAGGATGAGGGAGCCAGCCAGGTGCATGGTGCTGACCACAGAGACAGCAGTGTCAGGTTCCCAGAGGCTCTGTGTTCAGAATGCTCCTGCTGGCAGTGTTGTTAAAGCTGGATCAGCAAGAAAACCTTGCCTGCCAGCTACAATGGCAGGGCTTAAGGAAGGATATTAGCTTCTGCTATATATATACAGGAATGCATCCCTGTCACTCAAAGCATCTGAAGTCTCTTCTTGCCTGGCATTAAAGGACATTCAGCACTTCCGACAAGGCAGCAGACACATAACAGTGAGATTCATGGAAAGGCAACGAGTTGCAAGCCAAGTTTCTCAACCTGGTCCTTGACTCTGAAGTGCCACAGGTTACTAACACTGTGAAAATATCTGTGAAATTTCCACACTATTCACAACACTGTGGTATGGGCAGGGGTCTACTACAGCCTCAGGACAAGTTATCATATGGAAAGAATTTTAGTTTACAAAACTAAGATTAAGAGGCACCACATTTTTAAAGCCTTGCGCTTCTGTTTCAGTAACGTGAACTCAGATGCTATTAATAAAGACACTACATTCGTATTACCCATTTTACTGTGAGTGCAAAGACCTGCTCCTTACTTACCATTAGTCTTTAGAGGAACAAGTCTCCGAACTTCCATGCACCAGTTGAGCTTTCTCTGGTGCTCCAATGAAGCCTGGGTAGTCTGATCAGTCAGGGACTTCTGAAGCATTTCCCGAAATGGAGGACAAAACTGACACATTCTGAACATTTCTATGGTGTATCTGTGCATAGTCCTGAAGTGGTGAATTATTCCACTGGGAGGTTTGACTAGATCCTCAGGTGTCCTCTCTCTAATCTTCATAGCCTTCAGCATATTGCTCTGATACAAAGCTTGAGGAAGGATGTGTTGGCCAGCCATATTTCTAGAAGACATCTGAAATAAAACAGAATCCTTTTATTGGCATGTTAGTGCTATTACTTCTGCAGAGATTGAGAAGGCACTTTCAAGATCAGGATTCTGGCTGCAGTTTTGCCTAAAACAAGCACAGAGTGAATGCAGTCTAACTGAGCCTTTTATAGATGATGGTTTTTAAAGCCTATCTTTACTAACTATTTGCATTACTCAAATACAGACACTGTCCAGCTAATCCCATTCATTTACTGCTATCATTTACTGAGATATTAAAGACAATTTATTTATAACTAAGGAAATTGCATCATTGTTGATTAAAAAAAGCATTTAAATCAAAGCAAGGATAAAAGAAGGCAAGATCAAGAGAAAAGAAAATTATCCTGGAAACTTGAATAATTGATAATTGCATAGTGTAATCCCATATGAACTTGTTGAACTTCCAGTATTTTTCAAGCTCTTGTTTTGATAACATGCCAAAAAAGCAGATAATGACCACCTCAAGTTTCCACAGCCCATACATTCTGAGATGTGATGGTCAGTAGAGTACAGAAAGAGCCCAAAGAATTGCAAGCTGTGCTATAAATTCCCATATATACATAGTAAGTCCCATACTTACAGTGGCCAAATATGGTAAATGAGGAATTTGTCCCAGATAAAGCACTCAAGAACAGACTTACGTTATGTTTCTTGAGGCTCTTTATATTTTGTGAGTGGCAGAGCTACTGCACCAAGGTGCTTGTGCTACGTGTGGGGGTGCAGACTGCAGTGCCACTATTACTCAGTGGTAAGTCAACACAGCTGAAAAAGCATTTCCACTTGGCTCAAAAACCCCAATATTTTTCCACAGTAGGACATGTGAAGTTTACTGCCCTGTATCCCTTTCTTCAGTATTTCTGGCCTCATGGGCTACAGCAGTAAGAAGACAGAAAAAAATCCCCTTAACCTCAAACTGTCTACACTCTCTGAAACACCTATTTAGAGGACACTAACTTTGTGGCTAGCTAGAACCAAATGTCGGAACCACATCCCTCAAAACTTCCATGCACTACAGTAAAAATAACAACAACCTGTTTTTACATGGAGAGACTCTCCATGCCGTCAATGTACATTCTTGCCCTGTTTAAAAACAAATAAAATTTGTATCAAGAAAATCAAAGTATGCATGCCTAACCTGTTTAGAGTACAGCTAGTCACATTAGGAGAACCCATTGCTATGATTATGAACCTAGGGACAAATATCAAGATTTGGACATCAAGTGAAGGGAGACAAGGAGCAACTAAAAATTGTTTATGCAACTCTTAGGAAATTTTCTCATGGAGATGGGAGTCTAGAGGGCTAGAGAGAGGAAGGACTCCAATCTGATGCACTGACTGGGAAGGCATTCCCAGGTCTGTGGAGGCAGAAGGCCCCTCTTACACAGAAGGACTTCAGCATGTCCTTCTCCACATGGAAAGAGTTGCTCTCTCCTTTTCACAGACACCTCCAATCGCCCAGCTGAAGTGCTTGAAAAGGCCCTCCCAAGGTAAAAGGGGACCTTAAACTTTTGGTGCCAACAGCTGACCTTCTATAACCCCTCTGACAACCAGCTGATAAGAGAGATACAGTGGATGTCCTATGAAGCCCTAAACAGAGGCAGGTAAAATGGATGATGCTACATACAAAGTTGTCTCTACTTCAGGGCAATGTCTTTCACGCAGTGTTTCCTCTGTGTTCATAAAAGCACTAGAGACAGGGCTCAGAGCTGTCACATCTTGCAACATGAGGAAAAGCTTTCCTTTAGGTAATAAAGATGGCATATTCTTATCATTCCCCTACCAGCATACAGCCTTAAAATGGAAATAATACTTTTCCTCATCCACTTCCCTCGTCAATATAGTTTTACACTTGCTATTTATGTAAATCTGTATTTAAATGTATAGATGATTCTAAAAAGAAAATATAAACAACCCTTTACTAATCTATCTAACCACAGCTATACTTTGTTCCTAGATGACCAAAATACCAAATTCCTTACTTATGAATGCAAAGACATTGAGTCAATGGGATTTTTTTAAACGAATGAAGACTAATCACATGATTAAGCACTACCGGCATGGACCCTTGATAGGGTTATTTCCAGTTTTAAGTAACAAAAAGTACTGAGTTTACAGAAACATTTACTGAAACTACAGTATTTGATACTATACTTCACAGGCATATTTTCCCCTCCCCAAGTGGAAATTACTGTCTATTCTATTTACGGTCATTAAATGTCAATCAAGGTGAAAGCGAGCAACTCTTATTTTCAAAATCAATGTGATGAAACAAACAGAACTCAACAGCCATTTAAACTGGAGATTTAAAAGCCAGAAAACTGAGCTACAGTTTTATTAGTTTAGACAACTGTGCCTTGCTGCGTGCTATGCTACTTTAACCTTTTAACAAGTAATGACTATGAATTTCCAGAAAAAAACAGCTGTAAACAATAATGAGACAGCATCCTTTCCGAACGTATAATGCTGGGCTCGGGAAAGCTGAATAATGTCCTTAGATCTACCAGTGTTTTCATAAAGTAATTTCTATTTTCTATCCTCTGTCTGAAAACCGGCAATACTAAACTTCTCCGTAAAGTGCCAAGACTGCTAAAATAAACATGCCTCTTCAACCCCATGGACTTCTCTGCTTGGGTCTTTGCCCAGTACGAAACAAAACACAGTATTACTCTTCACCAAGTAAGAAGATAAGTACCGAGGCTGTTTTATATCCCACAGGACTGGTTTCCACACAGTAAGTGTTCCGAGTTCTTAGTTCCCTGATCGACTGCTCAGCTGAAAGCTGGGTATGCAAGCTGGAAAGGACATAATACCGCCCGCCACCTACCCAGGAGGAGCCCCAAGCTCCAGGACAGACTTCCCAGAGGCGGCCGGCGCTCGCAGCACGCCTGGCCGTACTGTGGCGGTTCTCCCTCCCCGCCGAACGAGCCGCAGGGACCTGCGGGCTCCAGGTCTCGCCGGGCCCGGGCGGCAGCCGGTCAGCAGAGGGCACAGCGTCACCGCCCGGACGGAGGCTCCGACGCGAATCGGGAACCGGCACACGGCCGCCTCGGTGCCAGCCGCGGTACTGCCGAACCCCGCCGCCAGAGCCGCCTGGTCCCCCGAGGCGCCCTCCTGCAAGCGGTACGGGGGCGACGGAGCCCGGTCGGGGCTCCGCCGTGCCCTGCCCGCTTGCCCTCCCGCGCTCACCTCTCCGCGGCGGGCTCCTCCTCCTCCTGCCGATCCTGCCGGCGACTCCTGCTCAGCAGCGGGGCTGGGGCGGTGGTGGGACACAGCCGGGATCGGGATCCATCAACCCCCCACCGCGCCGAGGCTCTTTCCTTCCCTTCTCTCCGCCCTCTCCCCGTCAGAGTTACTGCTGCTGCTGCTCTCGCTGCCGCCACCGCTGCTGCAGAATGAAGGGCTGAGCCCAGCCTCTTGGGTTTTTTTTCCCTTTCTGTTTAAGGGCCCGGGTGCAGAAAAAAAAAAAAAAAAAAAAGGGGGGGGGGGAAAAAAAAAAAAAAAAAAAACACCA
>VYZS01010747.1:0-12668 GCA_013400695.1 Neodrepanis coruscans | reverse complement strand
ACCGAAAAAACCATGCAGGCATGGGGGCGGGCGGCCCCGGAGCAGAAAGCAGTCGCCAGGGCCGCCAGCGCAAGGCAAAGTCACCGTACCATGGCTTGATCGTTTTTAACTTTCATTTTTTAGCCCCACGACAGGAAGCAACCACTTTTATCCATGTGGCTGACACAGGAGAGAAAATAGCTTTCTCTAGGGAACAAAAAGTGCTTTTTGGTACATAGGAGAATTTTATTCCCTAACAGATAAGCACAGCACTTGTTACCAGGAAATAAACCTGGCCAAATCGACTGTCTCTAGGTCTCCATTAGCTAGGTCATCATACAGCCACACATGCCACACATGAGCAGGTAAGTGCTTTGGGCCCTGCTGGAGGGTGCAAGATGGTCAAGGAAAGTTCTGGGTGCTACAGATGGTAACATGGCAGCAACAGAGACAGCACTTTTTTTTTCACCTCTGCCTGCTGTTAGACAAACTGTGTTGCTGTGTAGTTACTATCTTTCTCATGACGTCTAAACCCAAAGTTTTGACACTTCTAAGCATCAGCAGAGGCTACAGTGCTTTTTGCGGTAGCAGGTTGAGTGTCATATGGGTCATGACAGATCAGGTAAGCAGCCTTGCATTCAGAAGTGATCTGTCTTACCCCTGCCCTGAGGCCAGACCTCGAAGACCTCATCTAGTTCTCACAGATGCACCTGCAATGATAAGGCTTTCACACTTGCTGTTGGCAACCTGGTTCAGTGTCTCCTTAGTTTTACGGAATGAGGGTGACTCCTCATGTTTATTTACCTTAGAGCTCTCTAACTTGTGCACTCTGCATTTGCAGCCAAGCAGTATAAACCTCATTTGGTACCAAACACTTCTTTGTAGGAAGTAAGTGAATGATTCCTTTTCCCATTAAAGAAATGTGGGGAAATTAGGTATTCATAGTGCAAATTCCTACTTTCAGGCTTTGCTTTCTGTCTTTATGAAAAGCCAACCAAGAAAACCCACCACGGCAGGCTGGATGTCTCAGGTGTCCCCGTGCCCTTGACCCACAGCTAGCATCCATGACTGCATCAAGCCTTAAACCGCATGTCACTGGCACATGCTGTAACTGCTGCTGGCTGTTACCAGTCCTGGCAGGGGCTAGTTCAATCAATAGGGCTGGAAACCAAGATACCACTCTGCTTTGGTGTTTCACATGTCTGCAGCAAAGATGGAGACCATCATGATGAAAGTGGGTTAAAACCGATGTGAGTCATGCTGTGGGTGGTAGGAGTGCAGCGCTCACATTTGGCCACCTTGTTCTCACCCACCCATCCCCAAGCATTTTCTCACTATGTCCTGGGTGACAAGCACCACAGAAATTGGGCATATTTCTCTTTTTTGATTGTGTGAGGAACAAGTAGTTCCTAACGGAGTCAGTGGTTTCACCTGGGCTGGGCAGTCGAAGAACTTCAGATCAAGTCCTATACCCTCCCCTGTCCTATAGACTTGTCGTTTACTTCACTTTTACTAACCAGGTAGTTAAGCAAAGAGTTGGATCCTGAATAAATCAGAACAGCTCAGTTGAAGTCAATAGCACAATGGTGCATATGGTTTCCCATACTGTCCCATCCTTCTAAAGATGTCACCAGGATGGTTTGTCTTGGTTCATCGTGGGTCTGTCCATAGTTTTTGATGCTGTGGGTTATAATCAGCAGCCACTGCCTGCAGAGCAATTCCCTTTTTAATTTTCTCTTTCAGGAGTGGTCACCTTGAAGGCGATCACCTTCTCCTTACTCAGAAAATTCTATCAAGTATCAACTTCAGACATATGCACATATCATAAATCCACTTGTATATTGATTCATTCCTGTGCCTCCTGTGCTTAATTTATCAAGAATTTTGCATTAGCCAAACTCTTTTAATTGCATAATGGCAGAAAAAAAAACAAACCAAAAGAAACCACTTGCATCATTTATATTGCACATTTACCAATATTCTTCGATGCATCTATTTCTTGTGTATCTAGTATGTGGCAATTTCATAAGAACTGACTGTCATTTCACTGAAAATGATTTTGAGCTATATGACCAGAGAGAACCACTAGTGTTTTTCATTTCCCAACAACAACGAATTTAGTTTGAAATTGGTATTTTGTAATGGCTGAAACGGAGATATTTTTTACCAGGTTCTCCACATGACTTTTTACCACAAGACCAGCAATACCGGACAGATGGAAGTGGATCATTTCCACTAAGAAATATCATCAGCCCTGTTGCAAAAGTAGCTGGTTCTAGCTGGACACATAATGACTAATTTGGAAATATGTTGGTTTGCTCATTTTTACTCTACACTGACTTTCTATATTTGCTACTGTTTCAACAAAAGCTCCACAGTTTCTGCTGATTTCTGCTAAGCTCTGCTTCTAGCAATTGCCTAAAAGCATTTTACCTTTAAAGACATGTAGTCCTGCTGGTAGACATGTCAGCTCTAAAGAAGAAAAAAGTGAGTTTTCTCCCTTTTTTTTTTTTTTTAATTAACCTATTTTTGATCTGGCCAACATAGGTGGGATTTAGGTGATTGCCAGCTACATCGGAGGCTTGTTCAGCTTGCTGTGGCTGAGGTCAGATGCTCATCTCATGAACATTGTTTTTACAGGCATGTGACTCTGCTGACGTCCTTTGACTTCCTGTTCAGTAAGGTTGTACTTCGCATCCTCAGCTTTAGGCACAACCTGAACTTCCTTAGACTTTACCCTCTGGCTCTTGTTTTCTTTCATCATTCTTTCCTTTCCTGTGAATAATGTTTGGTTGTGATCACAGCATGGGGTGGGCTGCAGGGACGGAAGGTCCCCTTGTGCTGCAGTCCTTTCAGTGGCAGCAGTGTGGGTGAGGTAGGTGTGCGTGGGAAGGAGAGGGAGCAGGTTTCTGGTAGCATGCAAAACATGCAGTGGGTGGTGATTCACCTCCTCAACAGCAATAAACCTTCAGATTACGAGTGGGATGAATCCTGTCAGGTCATAGGCATGTTATAAAAATAAACACAGACCTCTGAGGTGGATTGGTTATGGAGGGGGCAGTAGCAATGCCCTTTGCATTGCTGGCATTGGTACTTTATCTTATCTCTTGGACAGCCATACCAAGGAGAGGTTCTGCCCATTCTGAACTTTCTGAGTGCATTTGAAGGTGCTGAGCACTGTTTTCTGATGCCAGACCAGAATAGTAACAACAGGGTAGCAAAGAACTTCTCTGAGAATTACTCAGTCCAGAATTAAGGGTCAAGTCTGTCTACCCTTTCTTCTTTTTTTTTTTTTTTTTTTAGGTGTTAGTTAGGGAAGGCAGTAGATCGAGGGGAGAGACTATCCTCTTCCATGCAGGGCTCATCAGAATACATCCAGAATACCATGTCCAGTTTCATGCTCTCTCCCTCAAATACAGGAAACACAGGGACGTGTTCAATAGTGGGCTACAAAGATGTTAAGGGCATTTGCTGTGTGAGGAGAGGTTGAGGGACTGAGTTTAGTTTAGCCTGAAGCAGAGAGGTCTTGGGAAGGATCTAAGACCAACCCCCCAATACCTATAGAGAGGTCAGGAAGAAGGCATTGCCACAATCTTCATATCACTACATGTTGGGAGGACAAGAGATAAGGAACTGAAGTTGAAAGAAGAGTCTCAGGCTGGATATAAGGATACATTTCCCAAGAGGACAGTCAAGCACTGGACCACGTCACTCAATGAGATTGTGCAGTCCCTTTCTTAGTTCTTAGAGCTTTTCAAGATTGGTCAGAGAGAGCCCTGACTGACCTGGTGTGTGCCTACAGCTGTGTCTGCTTTGAGCAGGAGGTTGGAGTAGAGACTTCTTGAAGTCCCTTCCAGCCTGATACCCTGTGATCCTACACCTAAGTAGCCCCCATTCTGAGGATCATGAGAAGTTTCACAACTGGGTGAAAGGTTGAAAAGGTAAAAAGAATGCATTTTGATCCCTCTCTCCACCTTCGACCAACTGATCTAGCTCTAGTCCAGCAGCAATGATATTTTCTCTGATTTCTTTAACCAAGATCAGGCAGCGGGCTTGTGTAAGTGATGGCACGGAAGGTGGTATTTTAAGAAGAGCGCAGAAGACATAGGTGCTGGACAGAGGGGATGGTGCACTCACTGCCTGAGGAGCTTCTAATGCTAAAGCAGGGCTTAATCAAATGGGAGTGCCTGAGCCTCTTGGGATGCCTTGTACGCTCAGGGATAGGAACAGAAATCCAGCTTTGCCCAGCAAGATATACCCAGTGGGACACCCCCGGTAAGTAAGCTGTTGATTCACACAGATACAAAGCATGTAACATTGACCAGTTTTGACAGTTTTAATCTCTGTAGAATACAAAATCAATATTATACCACAGCATTAAAATAATTGCAGTTACTTGCAGTATTTGACTTTGCAAACTAAAATTAATTGTGTGCAAATTCAGCAACTAGACTAAGGCACCCATATTGTCTGTGGAACAGTCACTGTGCTCAGTGGTGCCACTGTATCATACTTCTCCTTTCCTTCCTTCCTTGCAGATCAGAAACTCATTGTGGGTCTGTCTCCTTACTGTGGATCCCGGTGCTAAGCAGCCAGCAGCAGTCAAGAGAAGTCACAATGTTGGTGTGTTGGTGGTTTTTTTAATGAATGCAGTAATTACCACAATTGAATGAATAATTCATTCATAAAAATGATGCTTGAACAAGAAAAGTACTTCTCTGTAATTCTTGGAAATTGTTAACCCAGTTGCTTTTTTTGCCTTTGCTGTGGTGGGACCTGGCAGCAGCTGTCACTGACAGCTAGCAAGTTTGTGCTCAGTGAAAGTTTGTGAGTGGGGGGAGGAAAGATGCAGCTCTTCTGGGGATGAGCCCTGTCCCGCAGTCACTGATGGCTTTTGTGGGTGTTCTCAGAAAGTCCTGCTGGGTGGCCAAGGTGACTCACTGGCAGCTGACTGAACACAGGCAGGAGGCCAACAGCCCCAGCAGGACTGGAAAGTACAGAGCCATTCCAGTGTGTGCCAGAAAAAGGAGAAGATGACATACAGCGATGTGTCTGTCTGCCTGTCTTGTCTGTCTGTCACAAGACTAGAAAAAATAGTGATTCTGTACTCCTTGCAGGTCATATGGGAGCTTGACGGTGTGAAGTCATCTTTATTCTTGAAAGGAGGTACTGTTATATGGTCACATTTAAACAGGAGGAGTTATCGCAGACTTTCTTCAGGCTTCTTGGCAAACCAGCTTTCTAAAACACACATGGTATTAAAACCTTTCACAAGTACAGTGTACTTTAGTATCTCTCTGTACTAGGGTCAAATTTACTCTATCAAACCTACCCCCTCCCTTACAAAGCTACTCTTGCAGCAGGCAAGTGATAGATACCCCAAGGTATGGATACCCAAGTGATAGATACCCATAATGCACATGGTCATAAAGGGATATGAGTGTAAATGCAGTCCAGGTCTCATCTCCCTCACTGGGGACTCTGAAGAGCACATTAGGATAGCCTTTTCTGCATGTTCACCCTGGAGCTCATAAAGCCATTTTCCTGCAGAATGGTGCCTTCAGCTTTTGTGGGAGGCAATCTCTAACTGGACATCTTCCTATGATGGGCTTCTTTGTAAGGTGTCCCTTCTCTGAGGGCTTGCTGGTGCACAAGGAACTGGCTCCTGGCAGAGCATCCCTTCACCCCCTGGGCCACTCACCCAGACAAACTGCCTCTTCTCACAGATCTGGTAGAATTTGTATTTATTCAAAACTCCTGTCCCTGAGAGTCGTGGCTGGCATTGGTCAAAAAACCTCAGAGCTGCCTGACAGGGTGTCTCTGAGTAAGGAGGCAGACAGGAAGGGCAGGAGGGATAGGCAGTAAACCAGACAAACACGCTGACTCCTGGTACTTTTCTAAAAAAATGAGAAGAGTGGCTGCTGAGAGTGACTTTGGATAGGATCTTGTTGCTGCCCCCAGAACCTTGCATAGATAGAGCTGCAATTAGCAGTCCATCAGCAGCACATGTAGGTGGTTTACACTAACAGACTTTACCATAGCCAGGGCCAGGTCTGATACTGATTCCCCTCACCAGGCCTGATCATGACCCTCACCTACATGCTAACATCCTGTCCCCATTCCTGGGGAGTTTCCCAATTCTCAATCCTTACCAGTTCCTTCCTGGCCCTGCATGCTCAAGGCTCATTAACCAGGAATGAGGAGTAACTGCTGCTTTTCCCTGGCTGCAGCTGAGCCTTGGTATTTCAGAAAGCACCACCTGCCCAGCCCTGGCTCCCACTGACACTGAAGTTATTCATCAAAGGCAGGAAAAGAGCCTTCCTCTGGGGAAGTGCTGGGGCATGGCTTCAGCATGACACAATACAGAGCAAACAGTGATTCAGTTTTGATTCAAAGCCCCTGGTGAAGGGCATGGACAACTTTTTGTCTCTTTTGACCTTGAAAGAGTAGTTCTCTATCAGTATAACATCCCGGGAGGGACGAGAACATACCTCCTCCTTCCCCCAGTTCAAAAGTGGGAGGGTTTTGCAAGGGAAGTCCATTGAAATGGCCACAAAATCCTTAAGTATTATTCAGCTGGTGTACCATTACTCAGATTGCATGGAAAATGCTTCAAGCTGCTTTTCAGGGGTCAGAATGCAGGTATTCCCACTTCCAATGAGCAAGCTGAAAAAGTTCGCTAGAGCACCACAGCTGCTCTTGCTGGTACACACCTCGAGAGTCCCACAAGTGACACTAAACCAAGTTTACATGCAGCTCAGGCTGGGTTTGTCGAATCACCACTTAAGTCACTGTCCTAATATGGGCAGGACATAAAACTGGAGTTAAAGAGGGAACTGACACTAGTGTGTTTAGGGATGAAAATAATGAAGCGTTCCTGTTTTCAGTAACTGTGAGTGATCTCCAACTGCAAAGAGGGAATTTTTCAGAGTGCGGGCACATGCTTTCTGTGGTTTGTACTGCCTGACAACCATTCAAGCTACAGAGACGGTCAAGGAAGTCTTTTCCGTGAGGAATGCAAGAGAAGATTGAAAAGCAACCCTTTAAAAACAATTGGCCTCTGCAAATCTTTAGTATGTGGTAAAATCAAGGGCTGATAACGCCAGTGTGAGAGCAGCACAGCTTGCAGTAGGCACTGTGCAGCCTCCTCTGCTGAGCTACTTCTTTCCAAAGGTGAGGGTGGAGAGGAGGTGAGGTGTGTGATAGAATTGCCGATTTTAAAAGCTCTCTAAACACAGTCACAGAGTCTAGTTTAGAAAAGAGACGTTTATTCTGCACAGGGTGCAAGGTGGAGGTTTCAAAAAATCATGCACACGAAGGGGTAACAATTTACATATCTTATACGGTAAAATTTGCATGAACCCACCTATTTAATACATANACCAGCTGCTGACTGGGTATGACTCCATTCACCATTACTCTCTGGGCCTGGCCATCCAGCCAGTTTTTTAGTGAGCAAACTCTGCACTTGGTCAAGCCATGGACTTCCAGGTTACACAGGACAATGCTGTGGAAATGCTGTCAGAGGCTTTACTTATGTCCAGACAGATAACATTCACTACCTTTCCCTCATCCGCTAAGCTCCTTGTCATAGGAGATCAAGTTGGTCAAGAAGGACCTGCCTTTCGTGAACCCCTGCTGGCTGAGCATGATCTCCTGGTTGTTCTGCACATGTTGCATGATGGCTTTCAAGATGATCTGCTCCATTACTGTCCCTGGCATCGAGGTCAGACTTACAGATCTGTACTTCTCTGGATCTTTCTTATGGCCCACCTTGTAGATGGGTGTCAGACTTGCTAACTTAGGACTTCTCCAGTTAGCCAGGACTTCTGGTAATGATGGAAAAGGCTTGGTGGGCACTTCTGCTAGCTCCCTCAGTGGCCTTGGGTGNCACTGTCCTAATATGGGCAGGACATAAAACTGGAGTTAAAGAGGGAACTGACACTAGTGTGTTTAGGGATGAAAATAATGAAGCGTTCCTGTTTTCAGTAACTGTGAGTGATCTCCAACTGCAAAGAGGGAATTTTTCAGAGTGCGGGCACATGCTTTCTGTGGTTTGTACTGCCTGACAACCATTCAAGCTACAGAGACGGTCAAGGAAGTCTTTTCCGTGAGGAATGCAAGAGAAGATTGAAAAGCAACCCTTTAAAAACAATTGGCCTCTGCAAATCTTTAGTATGTGGTAAAATCAAGGGCTGATAACGCCAGTGTGAGAGCAGCACAGCTTGCAGTAGGCACTGTGCAGCCTCCTCTGCTGAGCTACTTCTTTCCAAAGGTGAGGGTGGAGAGGAGGTGAGGTGTGTGATAGAATTGCCGATTTTAAAAGCTCTCTAAACACAGTCACAGAGTCTAGTTTAGAAAAGAGACGTTTATTCTGCACAGGGTGCAAGGTGGAGGTTTCAAAAAATCATGCACACGAAGGGGTAACAATTTACATATCTTATACGGTAAAATTTGCATGAACCCACCTATTTAATACATATTCTCTGCCTACCTAATGCATATTTATTTGTGTGATATAATCTTACATAATGCTTGGATGTCAAGTAAGTTTACAAAAGGTGAGAAAATTCAGGCCTGGGGGCAAATAATCCAGATTGAAGACATCTGTAGGAGCAGAACCCTTAAGGATCAAGCAAAACCAACTGGTTTGCACACACTTGGAGTAATTGGAACTTCTTTCTATTTCTGTGGGTGTTTTGTTTATTTTTTATATCCTTTTATCTGAGAAAAAGGTGTGACAATGAATTATTCTTTTAGCTAAATGCAAAACCCAAGGATGTGGGTTGCAGACAGGTCTGTGACAATGAACTCATCAATGTTCAGAAAAAGACCTTAATGACAGACCCTGGGAAAATAAAAGAGCCTGACCCTACCAGCTACTGGAACAAATCTTTTAGGGCATCTCTACTGCCACCACAGGGGCAGCAGCAAGCAATGTCACAGCCCTGCAGTGCTTGGTTGCAGAGATGCATATGACATGGTGCCACACCATGGGTCATCTCCAGGACAGCTTGGGATCCTTTTGTTAGCCTGGAATTGTGCCAGGCTCATCTTGGCAGAGAAGATCAGTTTAGGCTCTGAGCCATTCCAGGAGCACCAGTAATACCGTACTGGCACCCAGAGCAAGTCTGCTGCATAGAATAAAATAGAGTTGTTTATGTTGGAAAGGATCTCTAAGATCATTAAGTCCAATCCTTAAACCAGCACTGCCAAGTCCACTACTAAACCATGTCCCTAAGTGCCATATCTGCATGTCCTTTAAATACATCCACGGATGGTGAGTCAACAACTTCCCTTGACAATGTATCCCAATGCTTGACAACCTTTCCATGAAGAAATTTTTCCTGATGTCTAATCTAAACCTTGCCTGTCACAGCTTGAGGTCATTTCCTCTTGTCTTATCACTTGTTACTTGGGAGAAGAGACTGACCCCCACCTGGCTACTACCTCCTTCCAGGTAGTTGTAGGGAGCAATAAAGTCCTCCCTGAGCCTCCTTTTTTCCAGGATAAACCCACTAGCTTCCTCAGCTGCTCCTCATAAGACTTGTAATCTAGACCATTCACCAGTTCTGTTGCCCTTTTATGTCCATGCTCCAGCACTTCAACATCTTTCTTGTAGTGAGAGGCCCAAAACTGAACACATGTCCTGGTCTTGCTGGCCACCATTCGGTGTCATCTGCAAACTGACTGAGGGTGCCCTTGAATCCCTCATCCAGATAATTAATAAAGATATTAATCAGGGTTGGCCCCAACACTGAGCTCTGGGGGACACCTCTTATGACCAGCTGCTGACTGGGTATGACTCCATTCACCATTACTCTCTGGGCCTGGCCATCCAGCCAGTTTTTTAGTGAGCAAACTCTGCACTTGGTCAAGCCATGGACTTCCAGGTTACACAGGACAATGCTGTGGAAATGCTGTCAGAGGCTTTACTTATGTCCAGACAGATAACATTCACTACCTTTCCCTCATCCGCTAAGCTCCTTGTCATAGGAGATCAAGTTGGTCAAGAAGGACCTGCCTTTCGTGAACCCCTGCTGGCTGAGCATGATCTCCTGGTTGTTCTGCACATGTTGCATGATGGCTTTCAAGATGATCTGCTCCATTACTGTCCCTGGCATCGAGGTCAGACTTACAGATCTGTACTTCTCTGGATCTTTCTTATGGCCCACCTTGTAGATGGGTGTCAGACTTGCTAACTTAGGACTTCTCCAGTTAGCCAGGACTTCTGGTAATGATGGAAAAGGCTTGGTGGGCACTTCTGCTAGCTCCCTCAGTGGCCTTGGGTGGATCTCATCTGGCCTGATAGACTTGTGAGTGTCTAAGTGCTGTGGCAGGTCACTAACCATTTCCTCTTGAATTATGGGGCTTCATTTCACTCCCTCTCACTGTCTTCCAATTCAGGGGGCTGAGTATCCAGGGAACAAGTGGTCTAGCTATAGAAGACTGAGGTAAAGAAGGTGTTAAGTACCTCAGCCTCTTCCTTGTCCTTTGTCATTGTGTTTCCCTCTGCATCCAATAAAGAATGGATATTCTCTTTAGTCCTCCTGTTGTTGCTAATATATTTACAGAAATATTTTTTATTGTCTTTTATGGCAGCAGCCAGGTTAAGTACTAGCTGGGCGTTATCCCTCCCTGCATAACCTCCCTCCAAACATCCTTATAGTCCTCCTGAGTTGCCTATCCCTTCTTCCATAGGTCATAAAATCTTTTTCCCTGTGTTCCAGCCAAAGCTCTCTGTTCAGCCAGGTCAAGCTTCCCCACTGTCTTGTCTTTTGACACATGGGAGTGGCCCACACCTGTACTTTCAAGATTTCCTTCTTGATGAATGTCCAGCCTTCGTGGACTGCTTTGCCCCTCAGGACTGCCTTCCAAGGGACCAGAGTCCTAGTCTGCCCTGCAGCAGTCCCAGGTAGCAGTTCTGCCGACAACTCTCCTTACTTCTCCAAGAATTGAAAACCCTGTCACTTTGTAATCACTGTGTCCAAGATACCTCCTACCACAGATCTATCACCAACAAGTCCTTCTCTGTTCACACAAAACAAGTCCAGTGGGGCAGTGAGGCAGTGCTCTGCACTGTGCTGCACAAAGTTCCCTTGCCAGCCTGAGTGATGGGTGAAGCCAGTCCAGACTTCACTGCACTAAACATTTGAAACACTGAAACATCTTGTCACAGCAGAATTTTTGAATGATTGGGCAGTATATCAAGGTTTATACTTCTAAGATTATTTGTCATCCCCTATTTTCTATGTCAAAGGGACAAAGATTGCAAAACACAGCTTTTGCTTTTCTTCAAATGTGTTTTCTTATGACAGAATAGAACAAAATCTTATAGATGCATGAAAAGTAAGAAAAGAAAATAGTTCTGGAGAACTCCATAGTTCAAAAAGACAGAAAAAAGACCTGATATAACTTATGCTCAATAGGAAAGATCAGGTTTAAAAAAAATTGTGTTCAAACTCTGCCTTAATAAGTGTGCAGCTAATTAAAAGGGAATTGTTAAAACACTCTTACAGAGGATGTAGACTGGAGTTCTTCATCTTCACTGAATCTTATGGATTGAAAGGGCATGACAGTCTGTTAATCCAAAGCAAAACCCTAAACAGTGAGTGAGGAAACTGGTGGCACAAATAGAGGAAAATCCCTTGCACTGATTTCACAGTTCCTCTTTAACTGGTGCCTGAATTGCTGGAGGCAGCTTAAATAATCTCCTGTGTTATTGTGCTTCCATCTGCTGCTCTGTTTCCTTCTGTGTCAGTTTTAAGCGTGTGTAAAACAATGGACTAAAATATTCTTTCTTGCTCTGTTGCAAAAACAGTTCAGTGCTATCAGATAAGCTACCATGAGCTTAATATGGTTTCTTCTTAAGAAGAAAAGAGATATGAAAATTTTTGCGGGCACATTAGCTGTGGAGAAGTCCTAGGGGAAGGTTAATGTTCTGCTTAAGCCAGTACATCCTGCTTGTAGTAAATATATTCAGGGTTTGTGAAAGATCCAAACAAACATAAAGTATGAAATGTGTAAAAAAAATTCTCCTGCTGAGCTGTGAGTGTGCTTTAGTGCTGGAGCAGGGAAACCACCTGGAAGCAGAAGGACAGTAAAGTTCTCTTGACAGGTCTGGTTTATTTCCTTGAGACTGCAGAACTGTTACTGAGATGGTGATTCCCAGCTGCATGTCAGTGTGATACCACTTGTCAACACGTCACTCTGAAGGGAAACCTAGCAAGGTTCCTGGTTCCCCCTCCTTCAGAGAAGCTATGCTGTTGCCTTGACATTCAGTAAAGAAAACCTTTTCATCCTTTAATTTAATTCTGGAGAGCTGCATCACAGATGATACTGCTTTGACTGGTTTCATTAGCAGTTCAGAAGAGTTAAAAATGTAGTTCATGCAAAGGCCTGTCATAAACCAAGAACCATCAAAAATTAAAAGATTACTTCGGGTCTATTTGCAGACTCCTGAATTTCAGTGTCTAATTTACCCACTACTAGAAACAGCGAATAGATACGAATAGAGGTAATGTTATTCCCATTGCAAATCTCTTGGAGATCTACTGAAAAAACAGCTACATGACATTGTACATTACTGCTGCTATAATTGCAGTTAGCAGTGGATGGTCTTCGTGTGCAGTAGAATGATTGTAAGCCAAACTGGGACAGTGTGGGGGATTTTCTTTCCAGGGTTCTTC
>VYZS01010744.1:0-20328 GCA_013400695.1 Neodrepanis coruscans | reverse complement strand
TTTTAAAATACAGAAGTCGACAGCAATAGTTTCAGCTTTTGGGTTGAGGTGGAGGATTTGAGTAGATTTTTTTTGGAAGAGTTAAAATACACAATCCCCCAGAATTCATTAGACACAACAAAATCTTACTGGTTGTTAGATCCTTCCTCATCCCCACTGGGGTTTGTTTCTTCATTGTTACAGCCCAGCCTTTGTTGCTGTTTCTGTTTCAGATCGTTATCTAAGCTGCTCTGCAGGTCGAAAAGATGCTGTTCCACAGCTGCTCGAATTGTTCTTTCTAAAATGCTACAAAGAAAAAAAAAAGACACAAAACTCCCATTAAGATCAACTTATTCTTGATCAGCTGTGCAGAAAGGCAGGGATGGACTTGACATGACTGGAGGCTTCAAGGCAGAGATTGGCTTTTCCAAAAGGGCACTGGAAATTATTACACTATTTTTTTATTTCATAAGATTTACATAAAGTATTATGAAGTCTATCAAGAGTATTTTTAAGAGTAATCAGCACAATGACATTTCTTTTCCCTCCACATTTGTACACACAATTCCACTGAACTGGACTAAGTATCAACAAGTGGTGCCAAAACCACCACTAATGTAAATGCTTTTATAGTTTTAAAGTCAAACACCTGAGTATAAAACCAGAATGTTTTGAATTCTAGATCCTATCACACCCTGACAGACAGCAGGTTTTTTCTACATTAATGTTTGATGCCATCAATTAAATACTTCACACCAAAATATGTTCATTCATGTCTATAATCAAACCTTTTTTTTTTCTATAACCAAACCATTTTTTGAAGAATACATAACCTGGATGCATTTTGCATTAACAGCATAATGGAGATATTTAATATTTTCATTATACTTACTCTGCAGAGGCTGGCAAGATACTTATGGGAGAGATGTGAGCACTGCAATAAAGAAGAAACAAGTTGAGATGCAATTAAAATACTTATCCCACTAAATAATAAAGTCTTGGCAGTTAACAGAAAATACTTAAAGATTGCATGTGCTGCAGCTAATACAAGTGGAATAAATATGTAAAGAACACCCTGATTTGCAGCCCCTTGATTATTTGAATGATGAAATCCCAAGGAACAGCATCACAAGACAAAGCTGAGGAAGCAGCAATGCAGATTTCTGTCTCTCAAGAGCCAGTCCTTGGTGTATTGTCTGGTGCTTCCCATGGGAAATGCTGATCACTCTGCAGTCAAACATTTTCCTGACACCTTGCCTGAGAATGCAGATTTTAACCCTGCTGCCTAAAGCAAACTCCAAATTACTCCTCTCCCCTCCACAGGTCCTGTCAGGCTGTTGCATAACTTGGTTCTGCAGTTCAACAGATCTACAACACCCTGAGCTACAGCATTTCAAGGGCAAGGCAGAGCTTTTGGGACAGTTGGCAGCACCTGGAAACCTCCCAGCACGAGGCACTTGAGCCTCAAATCCTAAAATCATCAGGGCTGTAAGGGTGGGAAGCAGCACAACTAACACAAGTTAATCCATGGCTGTCTGGTCCCTCTGGAATTTTCCATTAATATCATCACAATTTTCTCATTAGAACACTTAAAACTTGAGACAAAGTGACAAGAAATATGGTTAAAAATCCACTAGAAACAGCAGTGATTGTAGTGAAAGGAAATATTAATTGCAGTTTAACTCAGAGGTGGGGAAGGAGGTAAATAAATACTCTTTCTCCCTATTATAGAAAACTAAGCTTAAAAACATAAACCCCAAGATTTTGGTCTATTCTCTTGCTTAATTCAACAGCCCTGTTGGCAGATAAATTGATTTTAAATATTATTTTCAAGAATGCATAAAATAAACCCTGAAACACAAGGCAGGAGAGCTGAGCAGGCACTTCCCCTGCAAGGGCTCCTGTCACTTCTGACTGATATGAAACCTCCTTGCACAAAAAAAAAAAAAAAAAAAAGAAAAAAAAGTGTCTCTGCTCCCCCAAGAAGAGTTTTAATACAGCAATGACTATTTTGCTTAGACCTTGTCAGATTTATTAGGAATTCCAACACCCCAAGCAGACTCTCTACTTCTTCCTCCAAAGAGGTGAAACACAAGCAGTAAATAATTAAGGAGAAGCTGATAAGGAATGTGGTTAAGGGATTTATTTAAAAATAACTCTCTCAGTTTGCCTTGGACACCTTGTACTGCATTTAAACCCCCCCTGTTTGAACAAGCAGGTGCTCACAGAGGCTTTTAATTTCTATTCTTTCCTTTTTTTTCTATTTCAAAAAAAGACAGAGCTTTGGGGAATTAAAACCCCTGACACAGAAGGCAGATTTTTGCAGTCACTGATTTCAAAGCTGCTGGATTCAAACCTCTTGGGGGGAACACTCTGGAATTTTGTACTTTTTCTTTCCAACAACAAAAGATAAGAGGTGGTTTACAGCTTCAGATATTTCCATTTCATTGGTATTTCTGGGCACAGAAGTTCAGCACAGCCCTGTAGTTGTACAAAGTAAATTGTCTGATAAACACATTTTGTTGTGACAACACTTGAAATAAAAAAAAAAGAAGCTGTGAAGTTGTAAGTCCAGTTTTAAATATCCATCCCAGTAAGTTCTACAAAAGCTGCACTACAGTCTGAAGGTTTAAAACATAACTTTGGACACTGACATTGAATTTCTACTGAAACAGTCACTCCCAGACAGACTGGGAGGAAATAAGAGACAATCAGAGCACAGAACACTGCAACACTAATTGAAAAAGAGAGCAAGGAAAACTCAGTCAAGGGCACAGCACAAACACTATTTATAGGAAAGTGATGCCCTGAAATGCTTTTATTCCACCCTTTGAGACAATGAGGAACTGTGTCAGAAACAGAGAGAGCCCAACTCAGCTCTAAAGAATCCAGAGGATTCCAGACATGGATCACAACAGAATTTTCCAGCTGGGTGTGTAACCTTCAGCCCCCAGCACAGGACAGTTCTCCAGAGCTTCTATTCAACACCTCCAGGTGCATGAGAGGGACTCAGCAAAAGCTGGGCACAAATCAGCAGCATTGCAAAGCCTGGAGAATCCTCTTATTGCACAAAGAACCTCTCCCATCTCCATCCCTTCAGCAATGGAGCACTTGCTGAAAGATTTGTGCCAGTTGTAGCTGAAAAGCCAGCCCAACTCCTGAGCTCAGGGACACTTTTTAAAAGCTGGGATTTCTCCTGCCAGCCAGAGCTGAATGCAGCATGACACAGCAAGACACAGCAGGGTAAACATCTTTGTTTCACAGTGCTAATTCACTCCTCAGAGTCCCTTCTGTGCTGGCTCCCTACCCACAAAAAGTCTTACCCTGAGCAGAAAAATACGTAAATCAGAGATAAAACATTTCCAAGTTCTCCTGACTGAACAGATATTCACCCTTCTCATTAAAACAACACGCTGTGGCATAACTTCACAACCTCTCCCCAAACACACTTAACCTCACACAATCTCAAAACTTCAAGCCTTGAAAAGAAAAACCCTTTTCCCTTCCAGCTCTTTACCTGTGCAGCAGAACTTTACAGGCCATCCTGATGATCTTTGCTATCCCAAAGGAGCACTGGATGGAGAAATGCTTGATGTGAGAGGCAGCCCAGGCAGCTGAGGGCTGCTGGCTGTGCATGGTGCTGCCTGGGCTCTCCTGGAGCTGCACTCCTGCCTGCAGTCTAAATACAACTCACTGCAACATGAGGTCACTCCTCACCAGCAGCTGCCCAATCAACACTTGAAAGCTTCTCCCAACCTGTTGTTGACGGGGTTTTTTTTTTTCCAGGATGGAAGCAGGGGATGAGGATTGGGGGGTTAAATGCACCGAAGGGATGATGTGTTTTTGCAGCTGTGGGCAGAGGGAGTTACTGTGATATTGTGCCTTCTCTCTGAGCAGAGGTAATTCATCACAAATGGGTTACAAATATCACAGGAGCAGTGAGGGTGTCACTGCATTTAACAGAAATAAAGCAAACTTGAGTGTCATCTCTCATATTCTTACACATCTGATTTCAAAAAGCTCAAAACCAAAGAGTTTTTTTTTACCTTGGGCTTGTGACTGACAATATTTGAGAGGAGCTGCACAAGTGCAGCAAACACTGCCTGGCAAGGCACAGCCATGGAAAATTTGGGATAATGACAGAGAAGTCATAATTCCAACAGCACATCTTAAAATTCAGCTGCAATGCTGAGTCAGGGACTCTTTTCTCCACAAGTCAGGAGAGCAAAACCCAAAGAGCTGAGAGGAAAAGGACAAGAGTTTCCTTTACATGAACAATCCCAACCTGTGGGGCAGCCAAGCTTCCCTCTGTGTGGAACAGGTTTATTTTAAACACCATTTCCAGGCAGTGACTGAATCCTGCACTAATGATTTACCCACATTCTCACAGCTCTGTAACTCCAAGCCAAACTCACTCCATGCAGAGCAGGAAGGTCACAGCTTTCAGGAAGAACAAACAGAATGAGCAGGGGGAAAAAGGCAGTGAGCAAATGATGAGCAAATGACAGCCCAAATTAACCAGGAGGGAGCTTGGATGTCCCTTTGGAAGAACCAAGATAACCAATGTTTAGGGGTAAAGCTCAGCATTCCTCTGCTCCTCTCCACACATTCCCCAAATTCCCTAAACCTGCCAGTAAAAAGGCAAAAAAACTCCAGGTTGGGGAATTGCAAGAATGATGTGTGAGATCTACTTCTCCTGTCAAGGCAAAGATAAATAATCCCAATAAAACCTGCATTAACATTTGCTTTTCTAATTGGTTTGGGGGTTTTTTTGCATCAAAAACAAAGAGCAAAGAAAGGCCATTAAATACATACACGAAAGCCTTTAGGTTTGGGAAAATATTTACAGTATTTTTAGTGGTTAAAAGTTTAATAAAGTATATTTTCTCACTCACTTCTCTTTTTTTTTAAATGTTTCCTGCAGTTGTTCTAGTTTTACAGTCAAAATTCTCCTTCTTCTACAGGATTCCTCCTCATCCCTTCCCACAAATTATGTAAAATGCCAACCATAATTAATGCCTATTCATTTTTAATTAACTTTAAACATGCAGTAAAAATGTTTCTCTCTTCAGGCTATCCAATTTAAACTCTCAAACATGTTGAGTTTGTCACTGCTGCTGTGTTTACACATTCCAGAAGCAACCCAATACCTGTGAATACTCCAATTGCCACTTTTTTTTTTTAATTTAACTCAAACTCAAATTAAAACAGCTTTACTGCTGACAGAGATAATGAACTATTAAAATAGAATTTCAATTACAAAGCAGAATTGTTTCTCTCTCATTATTTTATATTTGATGCAGAAGGGAGTGTGCAGCCAGCAGCTGAACACATTTCAACCCAAAATCCACATTCTTGAATCTGATCCTTCCTCAGCTTTAACTTGCTCAGGATTTTCTGTGTTTCTTTTCTGCTTTTAGTCACATTTTTATTACAGATTCCTCCCCACCCCTCCCTGCAGGTTCTCACAAGCAATGCCCATACCAAACACACACTGTTTGGGAAGAGAGAAAATTTACCATCTGTAAAATGTAACCCCCAAGTGCAAGTAAAGGAGAATTAAAAATAAAACCCTGTGTGTGCTGCAATCCAGTAAAACAGAGATCTGTTTTATTTGATGTTTCTGTATCTCCTTGATGAGATTGCTCTTAAAAGCTGCCTCCCACTCCAACATTCCTGCCTCTATCACACTCTGCAACTCCCAGCCCTGCCCACAGCTCTGGACTGACAAGAAACAGTCCAAGGATTTCCCACCGCCACACTGTCCAGGAAAGGAAGTACAGAAGGGGTTTACAGATCCTTTTTATTTCTGCTACAGCATCTACTGTTTAAACACCACCTCACAGTTTCACCAAAACATGCCCTTTTTACCTTTCTCTGCATAAATCACCATTTTTAATCCAGCCTGAGTCCCCCAGGCTGAATTTGGGAACACTTATTTTAACCCATATTTTACTCTTCCAGGAACTGCACCTAAAATCTTCACCACTTATGTCAAAGTCCTGGCAGCTTCTCTCTCCAACAGAATAAATTATAATCCAAATTTTAAGCCCAAACCCCAAGGCAGGAGTTACCTTGTGGATGCTGTAACACTCCTGGAATCTGAGAGACTCCCTGTCATGTCCAGATGCAGCACAGCTGCCCTTTCCACAGGTTTCTCTGTGCCATCTTCTGGAAGTTCTTCAGACTGCTCCAGCTTTACATCTTCCTCCTCTTCCAAGAGATCATTGATCTGAAAAAGGTTTTAATCAAAATTAATGGATTGAAAAGCTCCTTAATTTTAAGAGTTCCAGGGAATTAAAAGAGCATGAGAGGTATGAAAGTAATAATGTTATGTGTGAGAACACTTTTCATTTCTAGAGAAAAAAATCAGGCACACCAGGCCTGCTTTTATGTAAAACCATAAATTCCACATCATTAAAAAGCTACTTTTGAAACACTGGACAAAAACTGAAAAGCAAGCACCACCTCTGATGCCACAAATGAGCACAAGCAGAGTGAGGGAACAACAAAATCCCAACCACACTGAAGTCACAAACCACAGAACCTTTCTTCTTCTCCTTTGTATGAAAAGATAATTCTCCTCTATTCCACAGGAAGCCTTATTCATGTATCAGAGGCCTTTTCAAACCCTTCAGGGAAGGCAACACAGAGCTCTGTGAATCCAAACTTTAAAGAAATGAAGGAGCACTCACAAAGTTTCTGTGAAGCCTCTGGTCTATTTTTGTTTCTTTGTTTCCAAATACAGATGTTTTTACTGAAGCAGTGAAATACAACCAATTTAAAGAGTAAAACAATTTAGCCAAGTGACACTCAAAACAGCCACCTTCATTTCTTTAAAAAGCAACTTTGTCAAAAACATGAAAAAATAAAACAGAAAAGTCACTTTGAATCACAGAGGGATTGACTTTGGAGTGGTTATTCATCTCCCAAACTTGCAAACCCAAAAATTCAAGCAGCAGCCTCAAGAAAACGTTTTATAGCATCTGCCACCAAAGTGAAACAAAAACACTAAGAAAAACCAAAACTTTGGAAGCCGAAGATGACACAGAAGGCAGAGAGGAGGTGTTTATTTTTAAAATGGGTGTGATGTGTTACATGGCACCACATTCTGGGCAAGACAAGAGATTTCTCCCTGATTTTGCTCTGTACTTGCAGGAGGATGTGGCAGTGAGGCAAAGGCAGGGCCACCCACAGTGCTGCCCCTCCTGTCCCCAGCAGCAGAGCTCTGTTGACATCTGCTGGAGACACCACGAAATTCAAGGGACACCCTCCCAACCCTCCAACTGAGGGGGAAAACCAAACCAAACCACACCCCCAAGCACTGAAGTGCTCGGGAAACCCTTTTGCTCAAACACGGAAGGACCCAGAGCCAAGTCAGTAACTCTGGAATGGGAAACCCACCCCAGTTCCAGGGCAGGGATCCCAACTCAGCCCAGCTCAGTGCTCCCCAGTCCCATCATTCTGAAGTCTTTTAGAAGCAGAAACACCATCCAACAACTTGGAAAACAGCCCTGATAAAATCATCAGGTGCAGTGCAAGACCCTGCATGTTTCTGGGAGGCACACCTAGAAATACTGTTGACCAACACCAACAACACTGTGGCTCTTCATTTGATACAAAAGCAGCTCTGTCCTCAATAGGTGCTTAGAAAGCTGTACTTTTATACAGTATGACAATGTCTGTGTTAGGTTTTATGGGTTTTTCTACAAAGCCCAGCTAAACCTACTGCAAAAACAACAATTTCACAAGAATTAAGAAAATTAAGAATGTGCCTGGCTCTGTCAGTTTGCAAGGAAGCACTAAAAGGCAGATTAAAGAAACTCCATTTCAATAAATCTTTTATAAAGGCAAATGTGTGCAACAGACAGGTGAGAACATACTGCCATTCAAAACATTCTTACCTGCTCAGTTATTGAGCTTAAATCATTAGTAGATGAAAAATCTTCCTCTTCATTTTCAAAAAACTCATAGTAGTTCTCCAGAAGTCCTGCCATTATTCTGCTGACTATTTCTTGTTCTTTCAGATCTTCCACATCTGTGTAAATGCTAAAGATTTCAAGAGTTTTAGTTTCAGAATCTCAAAGCCACTTGTTTCCCCAAAGAACTCCTGTTCTGACTCCCATGACCAAGGGCTACATCTCACACAATTATCCCAGAACTTCAAACATGCCCTCACACCACTGCATTATAAGGCTTTACACTATTTTATAATTAAAAATGAAGTAGCAACTATTTATTCAACTAAATCTTTATGAGGAACATTTAAAATCCAAGTCTTTTCCTGTGTAACTGCTACTGTTGCTCAGGAATGACTTGAAACCACAGATACAGAGTCACAATCATGAACTTTTGTAACTTACTGAAAAACATCTGGGCCAAAGACTGCAGCTAAAGAACTTGCTGACCACATTTCTTCATGATGAGATGCTACATTAGCTAAAAATTTACACAGAAACTTCAACAGACTGTAATTAACAGGTGGAAGCTGCTGCAAGAGGAACCTCAGCTTTCTTCCAAATTCATCTTCATTATTATAATCTGAAAAAAAAAGGAATAAAAGTATTTTTAATCACAAATACCTGCTTTTTTCATTTTTTTCCTGACAATAATTACTTATTTCTAAAGGACAATTAATTTGGTCAGGCTACAGCCTAAAATCAGAACTGACTTGCATTTGTTCAATAATTTCTATCATATTCTCCTTGGCAAGTGCAATCAGCACTTTTCAGCACATTTTCCCCAATTAACACTCACTCAAGTTTCTGGTTTCAAGGGACAAATTCTTCTGTATGCTTTTATTTCACAACAACTGCTTTTCAGAGGAACTCCAGAGACAGCAAGTTAACTCCAGTGCAGTTAAATTCTGGCAGACAAGCTGCTCTGGGATGCTTGGAGAGGAAAAAGTGTCATTCTCACCACTCTACCTGCTTTTATAATACTTAACTGAGAAATCCAAGCTCTCTCAATGCAATCACCTTCACACAAGCTCAGCTTGTTGATCCAATTCCAGAGCTCAAAAAGGGTCACATAAAACCTCTTCATTCTCACCCCACTTCACTACACCCTTCATCAAAACACCTCCCCATAAATCTCATCTGTTACATCACCAGCCTCACAGGCAACAAGGTTCAGGGAGTTCACAACTGAGAAATTCCACAGATTGGAAGAGAAACATCAGGAGAGCAAAATGGGAGAAAAAATGATACAAAGAGGCCTCTCCTCCTTTCTCAGACACTCGAAAGCTCTTCTGAGATCAGGGAGAAAGGGAAAAGTGTGTTTGAAGGTGATGAGCCACCACTCTGCAGATGAGCTGAGACATCCCAGTCCTTCATCTCAAAGCCAAGCTGAGTAAATTCCCTGTTGTGCAAGCACAGGACACCAGGCAGGGGCTGTGCAGCACTGGCTTTGCTCACACACAGCCAACACCTGCAGCAAACCAAGCACAGAAAACTGTTGTCTCACACAGGAACACAATAAAATCAGGATTTCACTGTTAGTTTTTACTCCAGAAATGCGTTTTAGAGCAGAAGAGAAAGAGTTTAAGAAGTTGTTTCACAACAAAAAGAAAGGGAGTTAGAGAGAGGTGACAGTCACACACTCATCTCCATGTTCTGAAATTTAAGTTCTAAACAAGAACCAGAGACCTAAGAGGAGACCTTCCTTACCTCTGACACCAAGGTATGGATACACACTCCTGGGACTCACAGCCTTGTGCAATGGGGTCAAATTCACACCTCAATTACCAAAATGAGGAGCCACCTGCATGGAATGAGCTCCTGAGGAGGTGTGAGGGCCACACCTTGGAGTTGTTTTGAGAACTAAGCCTGACCTAAGGATACACTGAAGAGGGAAAAGACCAGAACTAACATTTAGATCCAGGATTGCCATCATTTCCTGCACTTCTGTCAGCAGTTCCTCCTAAAATCTGATGATGTCATTCTGGAAACTGAGGTGTGTCTATCACTGAAGAGAGGAAAATGAAGCAGCTTCACACTGCACATGATCCAGTTTAGCACTTGGTAAATACCCAGTCCCAGCACATAAAAAACTCCAATCCCCACTCTGAACAAACAGGACTATCACAAGCACCATCAAGTTCTTACCAGGAATAAACAACAGAAAATTAAGTCAAACAAAAAATGTGTGTTTTGCAAAGCCAAGAAAGGCTTGGAAAGCACTCAGAAAAGGATGAACTGACAGAGAGACAACCAGCCCCTCTGGGGATGTTACTGATGCTGCAAGACAAGTGTTTTAACAGTCAAGTGATGAATCAACTCCAACACCACAACACAGCAGAGGCCAAAAGAGCCAGGGGAGTGGATAGAGACTCACAAGTGGGGAATTGGTGAAGAAAATGACTGTGCCAGCATATGGGTGTCAGTTTGGAAGGGCAAGGTTTGGCAGTCTAGGAAAAAACACCCTTAGCAACAACGTGCTGATGACAGGTGGTTTTTTCCTCCTACAAATGAATTTGAAGCTGAAAACAATCCACAGTGGGGGAGCAAATATGACACGAGTACAGGACTTGAGATCCCTTCTACAGTACAGAAAAATTTTAAGGGCCATGGAAGCAAAGCCAGAGTTAGTGAAATTCAGAGGAAATAAGAGAGAAACAAAGGCATTCCCTAACATTTTGAGGGGTGGGTAGTTGTCCCACAACACTGCTCAAAGCTACTGCAATTGTAGTTTCAACATTCCCACACAAGAACATGGAATATTCACAACTAATCAGGAGGACACAGGGCAGCTCCACCATTTTCCTACATGACAAATGAGCTGTATCTTTGGACCCACACTGAGTCTCCTGAAACAGACCTGTTTATTTGAGGTTTCATGCTAAGAAAAGGTACATTTGAAAGCCTCTTGAAACACACATTATCACCCAGAGCACCTCCACAAATCTCACTCCAATAGCGGCTTTTGCTCTTAAAAAAAAATCACAAAATTAAAAAAAAAAAAAAATTAGTGATTACCTTGAGAAAGCTGCATCAAATGTATGTGCAAACTGGCTGGGATAACAGGCTCTGGAAGTTCTTGAAGAAAGAATCTGAGAAGGCTGATGGCTGAGGGCACATCTGCCTCTTTGACCAGGTCCACGTCCTCTCCGTTGTCGTAGCGCTGCCGGAGCCACTCCACTGTCTCAGCATTCCCATTGACTTGGAAAAGTCCTTCTTGTTCCAGACCCCCTGCATGAGGGCAAAAAAGCAGCAGAAATAAGCCTTCAGATCTGGGATGGACAGATGGAACAGGAAAAATGCTGATAATCCAAATTCCTGCACTGACTGAGACACTTTGTGGGCAAGGGTTTGGCAAGACTCCCTTTTCCCCAGGACACACTTTCTAACAATGAAATAACAAGGTAAATGTTACAGTTCTTAAAGCACAGCACTTCCAGGAGGTGCCCTGCTGAGCTCACTGCACTACTGTGGGCTAGAAAACACTCATAATCACACACAACAACAGCACTAAAGAAATGAAGTGTATAACACCAAAAAAAACCCCCCCTAAACAACTAAATCCCATTCAATTAAACACAAAAACCTCAGAGAACAATTAACCCCTCAGAAACCACAAGCTGCCCTGGAAGAATAACAGCTAAATATGTAATTTAAAGGACAAGAACATACCATGTTCCTCAATATAGTCCACGACATGGCGGACTATGAATGGAACCTCATTGTCTGGTTGCCCTTCTTGCTGCAGCTCATCAAGTGGAATTCCAAATATTTTGTTAGCAAGAACAGAGTTGCAGTTACTCAAGGAAGGGGAGGAGCTCTTCCTCATATCTTTATGCAGCCAAAAATCAAAGCTGTCTTTTCTGTCAAATAAGGGGAATTGAAAGAAAAAAAAAACACAAATATACTTCAGGGTATGTGTTGAAAGTGATCTGTAAGACAAGGTGTTTTAATTAAGTAATGCAAATATTCTCTGGTCTGTCTCCATCAGTTCAGTGAGTTAATGAACAGTTCTGTAATGACTCCAAACACAGCTCATTCAAACCACTGGCACTGAGGTGTTCTGTCCAACCCCAGTGGAGACTCAGAAAAACACACACAGCAGCAAAGGAAATGCAGAAAATTTGAGTTACAACTTTGCTAATTAAGCTCAAGGTACTCTGGGAGAGGTGCAGATTCCTCAGTACCTTTTCTGACAGCATTTAGTGCTCAGGCTTTCAGAGATCAACACAAAACCCTCTCAACAAGGAAACGAAACCAGAGGATCAACCAAACCCCCAAGTTTCAGTTTTATGAAATGATTATTTTCAGATACACAACTGCACTGAAATCAACTTCTAATATATTTGGCATTTTCTGGTCTACAGGATAAAGCTCTCAACAGGAGCCAATTAAAATGTTCACTGAACATAAAAGCCCCAAAACTCGTTTGTAGATGTGCAGTGATACCATTCCATCCCACAGAAACTCAGGCTTTGCTTGCAAGTCTTTGCCTGATAAAGGATCTGGAGAGATAACAAAGGCAACACCAGAGGCTGTAAGTCACTCAGTTAAACTGTTATCCTGTCAAAACCAAACTATTTCTTCTAGCAAAGAAAAAAATAATAAATGAGTAATAAAAGAGTAAATAATAAAAAGAAAACACACTCGGTTAAATGTGAGCCATCACTTTGTCAGAGGCTGACACAGCAAATATGCTGTTAAAGCACTGCAACCAACCTAATTCTCTGCTTATTAAAGGATAAATTAGACATCCTGAGATCCATACTTGCTTTTTTTCTCCCCACTAAATAATTTAGGAAACCCACCTCAGAGAACTTAAACAGCCGAGTGTGAAAAACGCTTTGTGCGCCAGCTGCCCTCACTGACCAAACATTCCTCTGTCATTTATGGTTGTTTGAGATTATGGCAAAAGATCAGCCTGTAGTTCCTCATTGAAGAATAGCAGAACTCGATCAGTACTTCAGCAGTTAATCTGCAAAACAAGGAAAACATTATTAGACTCTAAAGTTTTCAACACAAGTCCAAACATCCTCCTTGTCAAATCATCCGTTTCTTGTGCTGAACAAGAAAGCACAGAGACCACATTGAGAGAGCACATATAAAAAAAATCCCTTTTTTCCACTTAGGAGTGAACCAAACCTGAACAGAGAGTTAACATGGGACATCTAAGTCTCAGACAATTAGGAAATAACTTGCACTCATTCAATCCTCTCGCAGAGAATCAAGGGCTAAGTAGGTTATAAATGTTCTGGAGGACCTTCCACACTGAAATATTTAATGGCTATAAAACTTTTAGGAAGATCTCAGGCACTGGTTTAACACACCATCTGTGAAGAGGAAGATCCAAACCAAAGTCCCAAGTAAGGAACACACAGAGCCAACCAATTCCAGTGGCATTGATCACCTTTCCCAAGAAGCTGATTACACGTCCCAACCTCCAGATCAAAGTCCAGGAGGTCATGGAACAACTTCCCCCAAGTCAGATTCTACAGAACCACCCACACTTTTGCCACCTTTTACTTATAATCCAGATTACCTGGATGTTTTTTGCAAGTTCTCAGCTCTCAAAACAGCTACAAACCCCAGCAGTGGCTTTGATCATATTCTGGGGTATCAAAAATGTAAGTGGCAGCTTCAAAGCCCAGAAGCAAAGGGTCACCTCAGCCCCTTGACCTCACCCACCACCTCCTGCTCTTGCATTTTCCTGGTTACTGAAGGATTCCAAGAGTGGAGCAGGTGCTGCTCATGGCTCTCCTGTCATTCCTGAAGGTTCCCACAGCCTTTTTCCTTCATGGTAAAAGATGAAGGTGCACACACAGTGTCTTTGCTCAAGTTCAGAAATAAAAAAACTCCCCAGTGAACCACAACTGGGCAGTTGGGAGAAAAGCTTTGATGGATCTGCCCCAGTGCTCCAGGCTGCCCTGCAAAAACCAACACACAGCCCTTCAAAACAAACACCACCTCATCAAAAGGCCAAATTACAGGTAATCACTTCTTTATAACTCGAATAATCTCTGAGCAGAACTAACTCTGGGCTCAGGTCACTGACATCAAAACTCAGCCACTCTCACCAGGTGCCTGGGTATGGATTTAACTCGGGAGACGTGAAAAAAACTAAAGAAAAAAGCCAGATTCCTATTTTAACGGGCTTGGCAAGGCAACAATGAAGCTGAAACAGCCGGGTTGTCTCATTGTCAGAGCAAAACCGGATTTACAACCCCAGCTTACACTTTAAACAAAGGTTTATATGGCTTATCATCACCCAGAAAAATGAGTAGCAGCCTCATTTGCACCCTCTCAGATACACATTCCAACAGATCATTACAGGCAACGAGTCCTTTTCAGAGTCTTTTCCATTTTCATTCAGGCTTTGGGGTCTCAAATCCAGAAAAAAAAGCTGCAAACTCCAAACAAAGTTATTCGACTCCCAGCAAGTTTAATTTCCTGCTATTTCCAACATTGTAAAACTGTTAATTATTAATCATTATATCCCCAGTCTCTCTATGGATCCAAAGCTTCCCCTTTCCCAGGAAATGCAGCACTCCAGGGCAAAATTAGGGCAAGACCTGGATCCTCCAGGATTATTTCCAGAGCCTTTCACAAATTCCAAGCAGCGCTGTGGAGCCTTTTGGTGCTTTTTCTGTCCTGATCAAACAACTCAGAAAGCAGGAGCTGATCTGTTCAGGCAGCTATTCCCACTTTTGTCCGTGTTATCCTTTGGAACATGTGCTTCCCCCTCCCAATTTCACAACCCTAAATGTTCCACAAGTCCTATCAAGAAAAAAAAAAAACACACACACAAAAGAAAACCGAGGAGGTTGTGCTTTTAAAAAATATTCTGGTTGCATCTTTCTCCATCTACTTCCCCTCCTTGTTGCTACAAACGTGTAAAAACATCCCCTAAGCCAAAATCAAGTTCTGCAAAAACTCCGACACAGAAAACTAACAACACACCTTGTTAGAACCACATATTACACCACAATTTTACAAGAGGCTGAAAAAAACCCCCCAGTTTGTCCTTTTGCAACACATTGAACCCAGGAATCATTAATGGGGGTAAAACAGAGTTTTGTTCTGCAGTGAGGATTTCAGTGCTCTCACACGTGATTAAAATAAAAATATTTGGTTTATATTTTGAGGGTTTTTTTTATTAAGGCAAGTCCTTCGGAGAGTCTGCTGGGAAAACAGCAGCATGAGCTTCGTTCTGCCATCACAACAGCACTGACTTCTCTGGCAATTAAAGGATTGCCACCCACACATGAAATGCCACTGAAGAAAATACAGAATAACAGGAACTGTTAATATTTGATGGCTACACATGAAAATCTAGAGCTGCATTCGGCTCAGTGTCACTTTAAATTAAAGTCATCGGGGGCTCTCCACCACCTTCCCTGAAAACCAAGGGACCAAACAAGCAAAAACAAAGCAAGAAAAGCTGCAAACTGAGACCTTGCCATAGGAATGAAAACATTAATTCTGCCTGGAGAATTTCTACCACAAGTCGCAGCTATTCGAGCAATTCTTTTGTTTGCTTGTTTTATCTACCCAGAAATTCACAGGAGTCTGTGCAGCCAAACCCAGAGCTCACAGGGACTGTGCCCTGCTCTGCTTTTAACACCTTATTTTGTGGCATTAACAGCCGCTGCCTGGGAGTTTTGGGGTAAAAAAAAATTTTAGATAGGAAAAAAAAAGTGTTGCAGGGCAACAAAATGGGATACACCGAGTTTTTTGGGCTTTTATTTTGCTGGGTTTGAAAGGTTTGAAGCTGGAAGAGATTTGAAATGATTGTCAGAGCCTGTGACAGAGGCAGCAATGACATCATGGCCAGGCAGCTGCCAGCACTGAGCAGAGCAAGGATTTCCCCGGGAAACTTTTGTTTTAGAGAACTCACAGACCCTCTGGCAACTGCTCTACTACACATTTCATTTCTGCTTCCCCCCAAAAAAAGGCAGACAGCACTCTCCTCCTTCCTTCTGAGGGTTATCTGATTTATTTTTATTTGTGGGATGTCACGACTGGAATCACTGACACTGAGCGGTTTTGATGCCATTTGTAAACTCGGTTTTCTCTTTTTTTGGGGGGCCAAAGGGCTTTTGCTCATCTGATCTCCAGCTTTTGTTCAAAAAAGAGTCAAACCAGAGGATTATAGTGAAAACTGCAAAGTTGGATAAGTTGGGGAGGGGTCAGGGCATGGAGGAAATTCATGGAAAAAACTCTCAAACCAACCCAGAGCACAGAAAGGGACCAACAATCCCTGTCTCAGGAGCTGATAAAAGCACTCAGAGCTCTGCAAGTGCTTGAGCAGGAACAGACACACAGAAAAGCAAAAAGAACAACCACTCATTAATATATTTGAGGAGTCAAATCAGAAATGATTTAAATGAAAAGCTTTAAAATCAGCGAGATCAGCTTCAAACAGATTCTTAAACAAGGTTTCCTCTTTTTGGCTCTCAGTGAAATCAGCTCTTGGGAGGTATTTTAGTCACAAGTCTGGACCAGCAAATCAAAATTTTTAAAAAAATTACGTTTTAAATGTAATAATCTGGTTTCCTTTAGGATTCAATCCCCATCCTCACAATGTTGGAAACGACTCCAGGATTTACCTTGCAGAATAAATCTGACTTTTCTGCTGCCTCCATTTCTCCTCCCAGTTCCAAACCCTCACTGCCCTCTTTGCTTTCTGGTGAAACAGGAATCAGGAACAAGCTGGTTGCAGTTTTGCAGGAGCAGCTCTTTAATTAATTAACTACTTGCCTGTAAATGCACTCACACACCCCCCAAATCCTCCTCCAAAACCCCTCCAGTGACAAAACCCTGGTGACAGCCACGATGAGATGAAAGCCCAGAAAACACAGCACAGGGTTTGGTAGGATGCAATTATAATACAGTTTCTGTTTCCTGGAAATGCAGCAGCAAACCTCCCAATTTACAAATGAGGACAATTTCAAGGAAGCCTTTCTGTCCTCACCGTGGAAGGAAGCACGAGAACAACTCCTGAAAGCTCTTCTGGAACAGGATTTGAGGGGGGAGTTAAATTTACAAGCCCAGAACCCACAACACTGAGCAGCATTTCTTTTCTAATCGCTGAAGTTCCACCTAAAATTGCAACTGAGAGCACCTGATCACATCAGAGAGAGATCCCCACATTCCCCCTGTCACAAACCCCTCCAACCCCCCTGATCCAGGCAGCACTTCCCAAAACAGCACAACCCGCGAGGTAGGTCACAATCCCTTCACTTACTAGCCAAAATGCAGAGGTTTTTCAGCGGCATCCCAGCACCTCCTGACGGCTGCAGGAGCCCGAGGAGTGGAATGGAGCCACGAGAAGGAGCAGTTCGCTCCCACCCACCGCTCCCGGCCGGAGCTGCTCTCCCTGCTCTCGGCTCTGCCAATGCACATGTGCGGAATTCTAAAGAAACTTCCTGCTCCGCCGATCCCGGCGCACTCCTGACAACAGGAGTTAATAAATAAAAAGGCTTTTGTTATCTGCTCTAACAGCTAATTATAGTCCTGCTCGCCCCCCCCCTCCTCTCCAGCCACACCTCTGATCGGATAAAGCCCAATTTAAGGGCAGGAGGGAACAGAATCAAACTGTGCAACGGGAGAGGTTTGGGGGTTATAAAACCAGAGCAGGTTTGCACCCAGACTTTGAGCTGCCTCAGAGACACCAAAAAAAAGCAAACTATAAATATCTAATGCACTCGATCCATTATACATAAGTTATCAGGTTACATACGTTTATCATCGGCTTGTTCCCCCCTCTCCCAAACAGGCAAAACACACACACGGGAAAGCAGCAGCTTCCAGAGGGATCACACAGCCCATTCCCTCTCCAAACGATGTCCCTTGTCACAACCACGTGTCCCCAAAATCAGGGACGGGCTCAGCATCCCCCTCTGAAGGGGGGAGGCATTTCAGAGATCTGAACAAACCAAAAAAATAAAATAAAACAGAGCACTGGCACCGAGGTCTCCTCTCCCCCACAAGCGGCTCTTGTTGCAACTTGATTATGACCCAAATTCGGAGGCACCCGCAGAAACCATCAGCTTAAAACTCACATTGCAGGAGAGCCAAGGCAAGGGAAGGTTTTCCCTAAATGTGAAGTTCAGCCTTTCAAACACTCGCACACACTTAAAGAAGAGCACAAAGGGACTCTGGGACACGGACAATCCACGCGGGGATCCCACCGCAGCCCCACCCAACAGGGATCCAACTAAAAACCTGGCTACAAAAACCCTCTGCAACCACAGCCTTTGTCACAAACCGAGCACAAACATGAAGCACTGTCTGTATTTTGGCATATTTTTCTTTTTTTTTTAATGCATTTCACACATTCACACAAAAAGAGCAGAGAATTGTTACAGTCACAGGATGGTTTTGTAGTGAAGGACTCCACCCAACGGGTTTGCAGCACCATAATCACCTTCTAAACTGCTTTTAAGGCTTCAAAACTAATCAGCTCTACAAAGAAAAAAAATAAACCATATTTTAGGCTGCGAAGAATTCACTTGAATTGACTCAACTTTCACAAATCCCCAAGAACAGGCCATCAAGTACAAACGCTGAAGATAAACCTGAATTTCCCAAAGCTTTGAGACAGGGAGTCAAAATTTTTGGCAGGTAAAAATCTGTAACTTACAGAAAATAAAGAGTCAGCAAGAGACTGAAATCGAATGGCTCAATTTTACTAAACTTTGCAGAGAGCAATGCAAAATTCTTGTATTCCATTTTTTCAGCCCCTCTGCTGAAAACCTGCCAGAGTTTTTTGTGGATCACTCCACAAACCGCAAGTTTTGTAACAAATCTCCCCCTTTCCCAGCCCTTTCCCAGGGGATTTAATAGTCCTTCAATTCTGTATCTCTTCCTAAACTGTTCTGGACAAAGTGTTATTTTTTGGTCCTTAAATAACAGCCCTCAAACCTGAAATGCTCGATAAATTGTAACTGGGCTGTAACACACGGGGAAAAAAGTGACACAGGTTTGTCATTTCTCATCCTCACAGATATCAGGAGTCAATTCCCTCCCCTCCCAACCCCCCTGGATCTTTGGGACGTGCCAGAGCAGCGAAATAAACTGAATTTAAGGACAACTCAAGGCATTTTGTGACCATCACTTCCTCTTCTCTGGAGCTGCAGCTTCTGGGGGGGGGAAGAGGAACAAACCAGAACAGGAACAAACCTCCCTCAGACCGGGCAGGTTTGACTCTCCAAAGAGCCCCAGAAGGCTGAAAAGGATAAACCCCCCCAAAAAATCCACTGGGAGATTTGATTCCTTATTATTCCTTAAGATTTAAAGACAAGGAAAGGATCCCCGTGGTTCCAAAATGTACAAAATACAAAGACTCCAAATACCTTCAAATCTGTGTGATTTTGCTTGTAATGAGCAGTGAAAAGAAAAGGAAACAAAATAACTAAACTGTTTATAATACAGACACACAAACCAGCTTTTCATTCCTTTTGTGCTTCAGATTAAACTGCAGGGATGGCAGGAAAACTTCAAGCCTCGATGTTAATCCAGTTTAACAGTTTGTTCCAAAGTCACACACTAACAATTCCATCCCTGAGGACACTCAGAAACACAGGCCAGAAAAAAAAAATAAACTCTGTGGGTTTCGAGAGATTCACTTTAAAAAAATAAAACCCCGGCAAGAGTCATTAGGTGGTATTTACTTTTTTTTAGGTGCTGTTTGCTCTCCTCATTTGTTTCCCCCATCTTGAGCTTGACAGCAGTGAGAAATTTGGTAAAAATGTATTAAAACCCGGCCAGACCGAGGGACTGGAGAGTTCTGAATGAAAAGCTGAAGCTGCAGAGCCTTTTTGCTGTTGGGTTCTGCCCTGTCTGGGTTTTTTTTGGGGGGGGGAAGAGGCACCCAGAGCCCGGGATATCTCAACCCCGGAGCAGCTCCGGGGGATTCCGGGATGGAACAGGATGGGATGAGCTCTGGCCGGGGGTCCGGGATGGGATGGGAATGATCCGGGATGGGATGGGAATGGGATGAGATAGGGTGGGATGGGGTGGGAAAGGATGGGATAGGGTGGGAATGGGATTAGGAAGGGATGGGCAGGGCTGGGATGGGAATGATCCGGGATGGGAAGAGACGGGATGGGAATGGTCAGGGATGGGATGGGATAGGATGGGGATGGGAATAGGATGGTCTGGGATGGGAATGGGATGGGTAAGGATGGAATGGGAGCAGCCCCGGGGGGAGTCCGGGATGGGACAGGATGGGATGAGCTCTGGCCGGGGATCTGGGATGGGATGGTCCGGGATGGGGTGGGATAGTGCGGGATAGGATGGGCCGGGTTGGGATGACTCCGGGATGGGACGATCTCCCTCCCGCTGCCAGAACGTTCCCGAGGCCCCGCGGTGACACCGGGGGCTCCCCCCC
>VYZS01010741.1:46729-64440 GCA_013400695.1 Neodrepanis coruscans | reverse complement strand
CTGTAGATGATGATGCCCTGGACTGAGACACTGAAGCCCTGGTACAGGCCTCTGATGCCATCCGAGCGGAAGATTTTGACCAGGCAGTCACCGAGCCCCGTGAACTCGCGGTCAGCCCCGGCTTTACCCACATCCGCGGCCAGGCGGGTTCGGGCAAAGTCAAGGGGGTAGACGAAGCAGAGGGAGGTGGCGCCGGCGGCACCTCCGGACGCCAAGTTACCGGCGAAGTACCGCCAGAATTGGGTCCGCTTGTCCACGCCGCCCAGGAAAATCTCCTTGTACTTATCCTTGAAGGCGAAGTTGAGGGCCTGGGTGGGGAAGTACCGGATCACATTGGCCAGGTTGCCGCGCCAGAAGGAGAGGATGCCCTGCTCCCGCGGGATGCGCACCACGCAGTCGATGATGCCTTTGTATTGCTTGTCGGAGGCGATCTGCTTGCTGGCGTGCTGCACCTGAGGGGGCCGAGATGCCGCGTCAGCCCCGAGACCCCCGGGGCCGCCGCCGCCCCCACCCCGCTCCTTGCGGCGACATCGGGGCAGCCCCCAACGCTCACCTGCAGCAGCAGCTTGACCCTCTCGATGGGGGCGACGGCGGTCTTGGAGATGGCGGCCGCCACCCCGCCGGCGAGGAAATCCTTGGCGAAGGACAGGGCCGCATCGGTCATGGCGGGAGCGGCTGGATCGGGACGCGGTGCCGGGCGGAGCAGGCGGCGCTGAGGGGGGTGGGGGGCGCCGCAATGGCCGTTTATAAAGAGGCGGTGGCGCGCGCCTTGGGGGCGGGGCGCGCGGCCCGGGCGCTCGTTGGCTGCGGGAGGGGGCGGGGCCAACGCGGCTCCGGGCGGGGGGCGGGACACGCCGGGACGGGGCATCCCTGAACGGGACATCCCGGGACGGGGCATCCCTGAACGGGACATCCCGGGACGAGGCACCCCTCAACGGGCCACCCCGCCGGTACCCGGTGCCGTCCGGAAGGCAGCCGGGCACATGGCGGCGCAGGCTGCAAAGACGGGGGTGCTCCGAGGCTGCCGCATCTACGGACGCGTCCGACTGCCCCGTGTGCCCGAAGCTCAGCCGCGATCGCCGCTCAGGGAGCTCTCAGGACACGGCGCCCCTGCACCGCAGGGACTCCCTCCCTCAGTGGCGGTGCGGGGCTCAGCTGAGATGCTCACACCTCACCCACCAGGTACCACCCCCAACCTCTGTCTCACAGCTGCATCCAAATGTCACTCGAGTGACCTGCCCAGGAGTTCAGCCTTGCTGTTCACTGGTTCTTCTTGCTCGTACCCCATTTCACACGTTAATGATCCTCTGCTGAAGCGCTTTGTTTCGGTGCTGTCTCAATACTTTAGTGCTGCCTATCGGGGTATTTATCATGCATAGCTGTGATTAACAAGGAGAGGCTTGGTTGATAAAAGGTTAGTGATTTATAGGTGGTAGGAGCGCATTACAATAGAAGGGTGGTATTAGCACACCAGAAAGAAGTTAGAGGTAACTTTTTGACTCACTTGACTCTTAGGAGGTTTGAAGAGTTGATCAGACATTCATATGCACCCATCGTTCAATCTTTAAAATCTATTTAGAAATACACTATTAGTAAAAAACATACAGGTATGCTTGGACAAGGTAAGAAATCCCCAACACACAAGTCACATCTTACACATCTCTAGTAAGTCTCAGTATTATTACCTGCTCTGTGCAGGTGGGGAAACTGAGGCACAGAGAAACATGTTCATTAGGCAGGTTGATTAGAGCCAAAGAAGCACTTCCAGCCTCAGTGAGATGCACGAGCCACCAGATCTGCTCTCTACCATCTTCATTTTTGCTATTAATGTTTGTGTTTCTTCTCTGAGAAGAAAACCAGTATGAAGCATCACTGCAGCACAAAAGAGCAAGTCCATTACAAGAGATGATGCAAGACCTCAGCTGCAGAGTATGACAGCAATGAGTTCTAGGTGCAAGTGAGGGTCTTACAGTTATTCCAAATCTTTCTGCAAGTTTCGCTCCATGGTCACAGACTTTTCCTGCAAAAATCTGCCAATGCCTGATCCCACTGTGACCTGTCTTAACCAAGGTGAGGTTTACTTAATTTCACCCATCAAGGGTTATAAACAGTGCAAAGACACACACAAAAGCTGTGTAGAGCAGCAGTAAACCCTGTGCTGAGCCCAGGCTGCTGCAGCTCAGGCTGGAGCAGAGCTGGTGAGCACACATCTTCCTGACGTGCTGTGATTTCCACCCTGCCAGAGCACAGGGGGCACAGCCACATTCCCACATGGACACAGGGTTTGGGATTTCTATCAAAAGGCACTGGGATGGGGCTGTTCCACAGCTGAACTTCTATAAAGGAATTGGAGCAGAACACAGGTCCTCAGGTATAATACCAAGATGATCTTTTACTGCCAAAAACCTCCCAAGACTGGCCAAAGGTTTATCAATTACACTGGCACTGGCAGTGGTCCTGCAGGTTTCTATCTATAGATCTGTCTGCAGCTCCTGGATCACAGCAGTTAAAGTGGGACTATCACAAGTGGTGGCACGTCCTGAGCAGCACAGCAGGCCTAGGTCTGTGCACAGGAACTAAAGAGTGGTCTAATATAAAAATAAAGCTTCAAGAGTACCAAAACAACATGATGAGGCTCGTGCCTTGGAAATATCTAACACATCTAAGAGCTGCATTTTTCAGAGAATATTTCAGTTAGAGAACTTCTAGAAAGATACTTTTCAATGTGTGAAATAATTCATATACACGCAGTAAAAACACATGAGAGAGGGAGGAAGATTTCCTTGTACGCACTTCATTTTGCAGGATTGTCATTCCAGTGTGTTACAGTCCATTTTACACATTACAGTTCTCTCTTAGCAGAACCACAGTTGCAGCAGCATATTTTCATCTTTGTGCTGGAGGTTCACAAAAAATTATTATTCTTAAGTCTCAAAAACTGAGGAGTGGATCTTGGACTGTGACTGAACTAGCTCTGGCTCCACAGGATGCCATGTCCACACAGTATCACTAAAAAACCTGGTGATTTCAGTAGAAATTCTTGCATGTTACATGTATTGTAGAGTTTTTTTCTCATTTTTGGCTGACCTGGTATCTCAGATTGCTTAAAAAAAAATTGAATTTTCTTAATGTCTTGGATGATACAATCCTCTCATCTCCATTCTCTTGTCTTTCTCCAAATGTTTTAATCCCAAATGGCTACTCAGTATTAAAAAGCAACGTTATTTCAAGTTCCAATAGTAGAGAGTTTTCAAACTAGCTGCAATTCTCTTCAGTATGTGCTTGCATTTTAAATCCTTTATCCATTCAGCAAGTGAAATACAAGATTTATTCCTTCCCGGTCACAGGTGTCTCAGTACTAAATCCATGCAATCCACTGAAACACTGGTACCTGTAGTTCAGCACATCTTTCTTGCAAAGTTCCTTAAGAAAGGCAGTTTTTGTGTATCTGCAGTGGACACTGATGTCAGTTTTCCAGAGCTGATTTCCTTGGCTCAAAATTTCCCCTTCGGAGGCGCTTTAGTTCTCTCAGTTCTTGTGGCTGTAAGCTCTGGTCCACACCAGGAGTTAGCTTGTAATTTAAAGGAGATTCAATATAACCATTTCTGTACAGACAGATCCGCTTGCAGAATTCAAAGGTGCTAAACATGACACCAAAGTATGGGACAATCTGATAAAATAATAATAAAAAAGCAATATAAGACAAAAAAGCAGTATTAGACTCAGTAGTAGTATTCCTAGCTCAGGTGTTTTAAAAAAGGAAACTTCTAGGACTTCAGATTTGATCTGCTAATAGACCTGTCCTCATTTATATAAAACCAGAGTCTCACCTCAAACTAGGCTGGCACATGCAGAATGCTAAAAGTAGGAATTTATTATTGGTACATCACTAATTATAACAATGTTGTGAGGAACAAGGTCTATGATAGCCTACAGATTATTACAACTTGTCAAATACCTAAGAACATCCTTAAGCAACTTGAGCATATCCCAATAGGAAATGTGGAATTTATTCTACATACAGCAGAGTGACTGAACAATTTCCTCCTTTTGCCCCAAGCAGAACCAGCAGCTCTGGTGCCACATGGCTTTGTACCAGCCAAGGTAGGGCAGGCACAGGCAGCCCATCACAGTCAATCACATTGTCACTCAATTAGCACTAATTAGCTGACCTGTAGTACTCCATGTAGGTAATCCTCATCACAGCACTATAAAACGTATTTATGTAAACTAAATTACCTTCTGTTTAAGCTACTGTGCTTTATTTCATGCTTTCAACTCAGCAAGGGCTATAGTAACTGATATCTACATGCATTAAATAGTTGGCTGAAAGTGCTGCTCTGGACTTCTAGGGAAATGGCTTATACAAGTCCCATTTTCTTCACAGCTCAGTACAACATGTCAAGTTACTGGAGCTCAGCTGAGAAGGAGAATTCATTTAGCTGAACTAAGTGGATCACTTGCAATCCCCATCCATTCCCTACCTGTGTGGTAGCAGCACTCCCTTGGCTAAGAACATTCAAAGGAACTTGAAAGCCTAGAAGCCAAACCTACATTTGGTGAAATAAAACCAAACCAAATTCCAAGGCTGGTTTATAACCTGTTCTGTCACAGATTCTCTCATCTATGAGCTGCTACTAAGTACAGAGGACTGTCACAAACCTTACAGCCCCAATTGTCCTAAACTATCTTAATTACTTCAGTATTTGATTGGGATGAAAACAAAAGCTCACCTTGAGCAGACTGGGTGTGAGTCCACTCCAAAGTCCAAGCACACCTTTGTGCTTCACAGTTTGCCGGAAACAGTCGGTCATGCCAGTGAAATGGATATCAACTCCTCCATAGTGGGGGAGCCAAGGACTCTGGGCCTGTCAAGAGACACACAGGGGGATTTAGAACAAGCAGAGGAAAACCAAACTAATTAATTATATTCTCCATTCCGGTACATAAGGAACACTCAATGCCAGGTTTCAACAGATTGATCTGGATTCTTCCCAAAAGAATCAGCTATTTTGCATTAAAATACAAACTAAAAAGAGAGGGAACTTACTCTCTGACAGGTATGAAAGAGAGTAGTAATTTCACACAGCACTTCCTTTTGTGCCATGTCACTACATGAAATAAATCCCACCCTTCTGAAGAGAAACCATCTGAACCAGAGCCACATATTCCATCAGCCCTGTGTCTGCTCTGGTCTGTAGAGAGGTATTTCACATCCCTGGCAGTCGAGCATCTATGAGAGGGAAGCCTGGGACAGGTCCCTGATGCCACATTGCCTTCTTGTAACTGATGGAACCAGCTGACTTGAATCTGGCCACTGAGGCTGTGTCCTGCAATGAGAAGGGGCTGAGTAGCAACAGCACAGCAGAACCAAAAGGGCCAAGATTTCAGCCCAGGCTGGACAAACCCACCAAGGGCTCCAGGTGAGCAGTTGGTGCCCATGTTCCATATCAACATGTCCAGTTCATACAGACTGGTAAAAGTCAGCTTGGGAGCACCCTGCTGGGCTGCAGCTACATTTCCAACTGCAGTAGAGAGTGTCTGTTCACATGGAAGAAGTGTAGTTGGTAATTTTTAACAGCTAAATCCTTTCTTCATTAATCTCCTACTGTGTTAGCACAGACAGGATAACCTGACCCTGATTAATCCTCTCTCTTCCATCTGTGCACATGCAGCCATGGGTTTATTTTGCATTGGCAAACCAGGATTTCACTCAAACACATGGCAAGTGACACTTCTCAGTCAGGAGTGTGTGGGGACTCCAGGACACAGGCTGATGACTTGCAACCTGATCACCACAAGGCAGAAATTTGACAGAAATGGGACTTGTATAGTTAACTGATTGGTGAATATCGCCTCATATTATGCCCTCACTGATCTGAAACACCATGTAGTGTAGCAGTTTTCTTCTCCTTGGCCAGACTAACCTACAGCTTCTTAGAGCTGCTAAGCCTATGACAAGCCTCTCATAAATCAGCAAGTGGTGATGACATGTTCTAGATGCCACAGCTGTAGCATTTCAAGTACTTGGCAACTGAAATGCTGGAAATGCAAACAGATCAAAACTCAAGCTCTAAGAGAAATTGCTGATCAAATAGTTTAAATGTTGTTGCATTGCCTTGCATTACTGGAAAGTCTCCTGCTAAAATTTAGAAGCTCACAAAAAAACACCCTGATCACCCCACACACTAACAGCATAGTCTTCTTTGTCTATAAAAATAAAAATCACATTTTTTGGGGGGTGCATGATTGAAATGCATGTGAAATACTTCTTATGGCAAAAGAAAAACCTCCTGCACAAAACCCTCATGTAGTGCAGAAGATGCTGAGTGCTGCAACTGAGCCTTCAGGAACCAGTTCTACTAAGAATGGTGATATTAGCACCAGCAATCCTTAGGAGAACATTCAAATGATGTAAGTATCCCTAAAAATGCAACAGCAGTCATAGGAGAGCTGGATTCAAAACCTGTTCTGCTTTCTGGACTGTCAGTCAGGTTCCACAAGTTTTTTTGGTAAAGGAAGTTATAGGCAGCCAAGCAGTGAAGAGAGACAAGTTTCTGAAATGCTTCAGGAAGGCAGGAATGTTGTTAATGCGAAATTCCCTTCCTTTTCCAGTCCCTTTGTGGTAGGCAGAGCATGGCCTGCCAGAATTAACTGCATGAGTTTGACTTAATGCCTTTCATTACTGTATACACTCCAAAGGCACATAGCAAAGGTTTTGATTACAGTACTCCTACAATACCAAAACACAGGGCAGGTTTCAGTAGGATCCTGCACACAGTAAACACCTCCAGAAGACAGTTAAAAAGGAACAGGTAAGTCAAACCCCCAGATTTCCAACCTGGCCACAGACACTGACCTCTTAACAGATTCACTGAAAAATTATTTATAGTAACATTCCCCACGGATAGAACCTTTTTCAAGATTTAAGTCTGTGGAGTATATGTTGCCAGTCTTTCTGCCTCACAGGAACTGTATGTTTCTAGGTACCTACACAGTATTTAGATAACAATTATCCACAGAATCTCAGAATCACCTACTGCGAAAGGAAAACTAAAAACTGTATCAGTGTGTAGTTAAAATTTCAGTACTTTGGAACACAGCTGAACAAGATTAAAAGGCATTAATAAAAGAAAAAATATTACTAAGGCATTTCATTTGGCACTGTTTTTAATGAAAACAATAGCTCTGGGTTTTGGGTGGCTCTTTATGACCTAAGCATGTCCTCCACACTGCAATCCTCAAAACAACCCCATGGCACCAGAGCCAGAAAATGAAAGGAATGAAGCAGATCAAATCAGTTTCTCTACCTCTTTTGCAGAAACCACCTATGACACACAAATCCAACAGCTAAGCTCATACCAAAAAGGTCAGGTTTATGACAGACATTTCATGCACCTCAAGGCAGCCTGAATTCCTTTCTTTTGACACCCCTCAAAGCTATGGGATGCTGCATGGAAACCTTCTTGTTATGAACACTTTTAAAGACTTCCTTCCCCCAGTTACAGCTGGAGGAGGCTGGAGATCCAGCACAGCTCCCTGTGCTGATAACAGAGTGCCAAGGTGATAGTCAGAGCAGTAGCAGGGCTAAATTGTTTATCTTTTTACCTCTGATGGGCAATGGGTTGTCTAAATGATTGAAGCAAATTAAATGCAGAATTGGCTCCATCTGCTCTTTCACACAGTATTTTCATATTCAGAGGCCAGCAAGTCTCCTAAGTCACTGCAATACATCCCCAAAGTGAGCACTCTGTTCTACTATGTTCAATCTAAACCCAAGAGAGACATGTACAAAAAAACCCCAACTACCCCAACTCACATTTTTTAAAAATAACCAAAATATTTAAAGAAGGATTAAGTGTCATAACAAAACTTAAGTTAATTGTTAGTGTTAATTGTTACCTGAAGACTCTTCAGACTCTTCTCTCCCATTGTCTGCATCACAAGGCGACTGCCAGAACAACATAATCCCATTTTGGGAACTAATCTCACAGGCCCTTTCAGTGACCTCCCTCAGCCCCTCTCCTGGTGCAGGTAAAAGCTTTTCACTTGCACTTTGGGACATTTTGGTTTGCAATTATTTGAATTTACATGTATCAGAGACATGTAAATCTATCTGAAAATACTTCCCTCTCAATTCATGTACTTTCCTCCCCTTCCCTCTTCATAAATGTTGTTGATACAAATATTTACTATTTATTTTTTAAGTATGCAGTACTGTTGGCACAGAGTGACAACTAACAGAGAATAGCTGCCATCAGTGATATGCTACCCTGATGGTAGATAGGGTAAAATTGCTTGTTACTTATGTATTTTCAACAAATTCAGGTGTCCTATACTTCAGATCAATTAAAAAAAAGGTACAGGAAGACACTTTACACACAGCTCAAGAGTTCACACTCTTAATCTGGAAGCTAAAATAAGAAGTCTGCAGTCTGGATTACTAAGGGCACATGCAACAGGCAAGTGCAACTATAGGTCAAAGGAAATGAAGGACAAAGACTGCAGTTCTCATTCCAGTTAATACCACTCCAGTCATCAGAAATTTCACTCAGGTGAAGACTGAATGCTTGAAAGAGTATTTCATTCAATTCCAACAAGAAAGAATTAAAATGTAAATAAGTATTAATATTGGGGGGAAAAAAAGTTCTCTTGGGCTAATAATCCTTCCTCCTGGAGGTCAGCCAGAGTCATTGTCTTCTTAGTGTCAGTGGTTTGGTAATGCTGACTTAGCCCTGGCTAAAGTCCACCCAAAGGTATTCAGGCACATAAAAGTTAAACCACAACAAGCTATCAGGGTACAGTTGGTTCAGAGCAGCACAGCCCAGCTGCACTTCAGGAACACCCTGTCCTTCCCTCTGTGACCTGAACTGGGGCCAAATCATCTCACCTTTCTGAGGTGAATGGCACTGAGTGAATAAAACAGTTTACTGCTTGAAGTAAGTTTGACCCTGCTTTAAAGACATTATCACCAAGCCTGTTGTACCTGGAGGCTTCAATGTTTGTTGCAGAATCCCTCCTTTGCTACTGAACCTAAGCTTTCCCTGCTCTTGACACCTGTGATATGAAGAAATATTTAATACAGAACATAGAAGTCTTTTTCCTCAAGACAGTAAAAACTCCCTGCATGGGCACCTGTGGGTGGTTTCTGAATGCCTCACAATGGTTCAGTTCAAGCCTTAACAATAGGTGCACCTTTTTCATGCACACTAGCACCAGTTTATTTAATGGTGCAAAACCTTAGGCAGATTAACTTTGTCCCATACTTCACACAGTGGATAGCAATGCTACTTCCTGCCTCTCCTACTGCCTGTGTAGGAAATGAGAAGAAAATTAAATTTTTATGGAACTGGGGCTTTCCAGAGGACATATATCCATTGGCCTTATGTGGATGAGGTAAGGACTTACACCAAATCAAAATAAATCAGATACAAAAGAAGTGTCCATCAAGTTTTATCTCCACTTTATGGAGTATTTTGCATAATTAGTCACCTCACATGTCACAGGCACGTCATCCCAAGCACAGACAAATGAGTACAAGGCTGTCCTGTATAACTGAGGCAAAAGTATTTGTGTTGGGGGTAACAGTGACATTATTGTCTCCTGGCTGAAAGTGATGGCTGTAACAGCTGTGTGTGCACAGCAGTGAACCCAACATGTGTCAGGCCATGCCAGCCAGGTGAGCTTAACCAGTTTAAAATGAGTTAACCCAAAGCAGATTAAAGAGCTCTCACACCACACTGATCACAGAGCTGTGGAGGCTGTAAGAGGGTGGCAACCATGCTCAGCTGGCACTACCACATCTAGGACTGGGGGCGTGGTGGCCACTTCAGTGTCTGGGAAAATCATTGGAGAGAATTGTATTCTGCCCTCCCTCAGACTTCCTGCATTTCAAATGGCTGCAGTGTTTCTCTAATTTTCTTCAGCAAGCCACTGTGTTGCAGTGTTAAGATACTGCTGTAATCTACCTCAGGGTGAGTATTACATAATTATCACACCACAGCTTCTTGGATGAACAGTGTTAGAGACAACTAGACAAAGCACGAGCTGTCACAAGGCAGATCTTACTGTTGGATCAGCCCAGTCCTGCTTCCAATTCTTGGTTTACAATTTTTTCCTCTAACACAGTTTTTCAACTAATATTGTTCAGTGTTTCAACTCAACAAAAAGCCTTCATAATTCTCTCCTATGGAAGTTTGGGGATTTAAGAGAAACAATTCTGAGATTTGCTGAGATGTATAAAAGCTGATCTAGGTTGTTACAGAAGGCAAAGCCCACCTTATGCTCTGTAGCTTTCCCCAGAGAGATGTCTCCTCACATCTTGAAGATGCAGTGCAGTCAGCAACAAAAATGTGCTGAATCCTGCAGTATACTAACAGTATACTTCTTTTATATGGCAAGGGTTTTATAGCAAAACTATACCTCAGGAGCATTTACTGGTGCAGGAAAATTTAAGGTATGTTTTAGTCATGGATATCAAAACAAATTATACCATCAAATTATGGGGAGAGGGCTGAGCCTCTGAAAACCATGCAAAGTTTGTTCATCTGAGCAGGTGAGGAGTAACTGTACAGTTGGTAGAGCATCTGTTAAACTTCAGGGACATCTTTGTGCATTTTGCCTCACAAAACTACTGAAGTCACAGGTCAGTTTGGAGCAGAGGCTGAGAAGTGCCACTCACAGGTATCTGAGCCCTCCTCTGCACGTCATGAGCACAGAGGGAAGTGCCAAACTTGGGTGTTGGGTTTGCATTGATCATTTGCCTTTGTGTAGATTTTCAGTTCCACACAGTCTGGGATCGGTGCCATCCCAATAATAATCTTCTGTACAGCCTGTAACAGCTCTCAATTCATCTTCCCTCACTGAAATGCCACAGCTCAGTCCAACAGGCACTTATGAATGTTATAGGCAAAAAGATGATGTGGGGGAGTGGAAACATTACCAGCACTTCCCTCAGACCCAGACTCATTCAAAGGAAGATATTTCCCTGCTGAAGGTGAAAAAAAATTGACAAAGAAAACAGTGTTCTTATATGGAAGTCTGCAAGGTGAAGTGCAATACTTGAATATGTCTTAGAAATTAGATTTAGCAAAGAACATGATATTGTGAGGAAAGGAAGGAAAGCCAAGAACAACAGCCAGAAGGATATAAAGATCAGTAAGGTTTTGTTCAGAAACTGATACATCATAAGAGTAAGGAGAACATTTAATACTGAACATGCCTTTGAATAACTCTCTCCTTCACTAATCCCCTTCTACAGAAGCAAAACCAAAGCCATATTTCCAAGCTGAAACATGCATACAGTACCTCTGAATTCTCTAACATGCCAATCAGGAGCAAAGTGAAAAAAGGAAGACAAAGGAATAAAATTAGGATAAGCACAACATAGGGGACTTACATATTCAGTAAGACTCACTCATATTAATTAACATTTCTTTTACGAAAAATATTCAAGTATATTTAGCAAACACACCATCTTTGGAGAATAAAAAAAGTAAACCTGATAAAGATAATTCTAACAGGAAAGGGGGAAGAAGCCATGGTTACAGAGCAAATCTGACATCATAAATCATCACTAAAACACAGAAGAATTGTTCACTGACAGGCAGCTCCCACTCCCACAGCTGTCAGTGACAGCAGCAGCTGACGTCAGGAGTGTAGGATTCAGATATGGAGCATGAGAAAGCATGAAACAAAATTATTACAATGGAGATTAAAAATAGCCCCTTATACTTCCTCCTGTAGCAGAATTAATTTTCTAACCTATGCAAACAAATCAAGCATTGTCCAGATGAGGAGATGGATGGAACTAATTCTTCCCAGACTGCCCAGCCTATCAGGTAAAGATCTGAACTGGATGTCCTGGTCTCAGGCTTGTACTCCATCCCAGAATCAGAGAAGACTGCCTTGTGCCCTAGTTTCTCAATTTTTAAAGCTCCTGAGACTGCCTTAGAACTCCCTGGTTCTCCATCACCAACCAGCTTAACTGGAAAAGTCTTCTCTGGCAACACACTCCCTCCAGCTGTCAGATTCATGGAACAGAAGGGAGGGAAGAGGAATCTGTCACTGACTTCAGGTTCCTGTCCAGGCACAAACCCAGTGTTCACTGCTTAAAAACAAAGCCATGTCCCTATGTGCACTGCAGAGCACACACCAGGCCCAGGGCAGCTGAAGGCTCTGGTACCCTCTTTCTATCAGCAAGAAAGGTGAATCACTGAATGGAGGCTGTTCAGAATAAGATGTCTGAGGAAAGCTATGTTCAGAAGTATCTGCTCCCCTTTCTACAGAACTCTGAAATGTCTTGAAGCTCTTTCCCCCCACCTTCTTTATTCTCCCCCTTTCTAGGTCCATCCCTTTGCATGATATCTTTTTCTGGTGCTGTACTAGACATTTCCCTTGTCTGACAGCACCCCACAAACTGAACAGACCAGGAGGTAAGGGGAAAGCAGGGCTGATCCCTGCAAAGTTTGGCTAATTGTGAAAACCAAACTTCTTGGATGACCACGAGTTCCAGTGAGCTCTTACTGTCACAGTTGGGGTGCAACTTTCAACAGGTCTCTTTTTTGATCAAGCCTCCACAATTAAAGTAATTTCCAGTATCAAACATATTACAGCATTTCACATAGTTCTTCTGAGACACTTTTGCCTTCTCACATGCCTTCAGAATAAATCACTGAACAGGAGGTGTTTCTTTAAGCTCAGAAAATCCCTATTCAGTTCTTGTAATGTACCTATGAGGAAAGAATCCTTTCTTGACAAGACTGTTTTATTTTCCATGCAAAGTATTTTTAGTATCTCCACTTCCTACATACTCAGGAGATAAACCCAGTTCCCTTATTTCTGGAAGTACTGATCAGATGACTTGTATCCCTTTGGTGGAAGAGCACGGCCTAGTGGCAGGAAAATGAAACACAAGCCTGTCCCACTTCTTCACTTGCCTGTCACAGCTTGACACAGAACCTCGGTGACAAAAGCTACTTTTGAACCGGTTTCAAAAACTGAATGTCCAAGTAACTGCTGTATCAACAGAAAACATTAAAAGGGAAACAAGAACAGTAAATGTTTTTCTTTTCTTTTATTCTTTAGGGCAACAGTATTGCTATGAGCTGAAGGATATAAAGGAAAAGATGACTTGTGAGGAGTAATTGCTTTTTTGCAACCCTCTGATACAGCTGGAAAAAAATTATCAAGTTTTTGTGCTCAGAATTTCTCTACCCTGAGACATTTTATAAGATACCTGATGAAAGGGCTCAGCTTAAAGCTTGACTTTTGGACACATCAACTGCATGAGCTGGTCTAATAAAAGCTATTACTTCTCCTGCTGAGGTCCTTCATTATGAGATGGAGAGAAGGCAGCAAAGGCTTCTGAGCCCAGAAAAGGGGAACTCGGGGAGCAGTGGAGAGAAATTCACAGTTTCACCGATGTTTTGCTGCCTTATGGTTTGCTAACCAGGCTGAAACTTGATGAAGGGTTAAATAATGCCCTCACACCAAACGACTGATTTTTTTTAGATCACAAAAGCTTTCCATAAATCTGAAGTCCCACAAACTAGGCTGAAAAACCAAACTCATGTGCCCCAGCCAGAGAGCCCTCAGATAATGACAACTAGTTAATGTCACTCTACTGATGAAGTTCTAATGAAAAGTCAACATTATCAAATTAATTATATCAGTGAGATGGAAGCTGTGGGCTAGTGGTTGTTTTGTGGGGTTTGGGTCTCTTTGAGATCATTATTATTAAACTTTTGTGAGAAAGGATCAGCAAGACACAGTAACTCTCATGTTGCTGATGCTCCAGCAGCAGCTGGTAAATCACTTGCTAAACCAGAGAGTCAGAAATAAGAACAAGGACAGTTATAACCCTTCAGACTTAATACCTGCTGTGCGACTTCCTTGTGGCTGCCAGTGCTTGGGTGAGGCATAAATGGCAGACACACAGGCTCTGAAAATCACATGGATCTCATTCATCCTGCCTACTACCAAGGGGAATGAATTTCTTTAGCTGGCAAACTTTCAGCCTGTACCTCACTGAAGGCTTGCCAATTCTGAACTGAGAGAATTTGATGGAATTGCTATGAAAAAGAAAAGAAATAAAGCTACAGAGTCTGAGCATACATATATCCCATGACAGTACTTGAACCCACGTTAAAAGTATAACAATCCAGTTGTAGCAATAATATATAGACATTAAAAAACAACACAACAAACAAACAAAACCCCAAACAATCAAAAGCCCTAACAAAATCAAACCCAAAGTCTCTGCAGCCTACTGGTAAGAGAAATAAAGTGGCACTTTATTGCCACTTGTGGCTAGTCTTGTCCCAAGCTCTTGCAACAAGCACCTACAACAAAGTACTGGTAACATGAACGCTCTGTACCTGCATCTTCCTCTTGACAGTCTCAAAGGGGAAAGAAAGTGTCTGTGCCACACCAGCTGCTACACAGCCTTTTACGAAGTTCTGAAGAGGAGTGAACTGAACTATGGGTTCTTGCCAGATTTTGTCCAGGCTGATGTAAACAAAGAAGGAGCCTGCAGAAAATGGGACAGCACCTAGAAAGCAAAACAGACAGGATTATATCAACACACTGTACACTAAGAGAACAGAGCTGATCACCCCATAGCCCAGAGAGGTGGAAGGAGCTGCTGTCAGTTTACACCTCGAATTCCTCAAACTACGTTTTCTCCTTAGTCCCTGGTTTACCACCACCCATATTGTAGCAAATCTACACACCAGCTACAGGAAAACATTCCTATTTGCTTTTGAAATCAAGTGAGCACCCGAATGCACTACACAGCTGCAACAAACAGAGGGCAACCTGGTGATTTCCCCCACTGTTATTTACCTAATATAGCTGGTGAAACACCACGGTAGAGCGCAAGGAGCCCTTCCTGCTGATGGATTTTGTAAAAAGCGTGAAGAATTCCTTCGTAAGATGGTTCCAGTCGGTTCTGCACAATGAGCCGTGTTTTGATCAGGTCTGTGGGGTATGTCACGATGGTTGCAACCATGCCAGCCAGACTCCCTGCCATGATGGCTCTCCAGTGGGAGATGTGACCCAACTCATCCGTGAAAAGCGTAACCAGCCTGAAGCAAACGCATAAAAGAAGTGCTGTTAGTGACACTGTGAATGAAACACATGAAAAATCAGGGCAGATAATTCTTGATACAGTTGTTCTTCTGTCTACAAGACCCGTCAGCAGCAGGAACTGAAACTTTAACATGTAAATCATCCAAGATCTTATTATATATAACACCACACAAGCATCTGTCTACATGCTGTTTACATGACCTAAAACAAGTCTGCAAGAAATTATCTGATCACCAGTCATCAGTGAGAGACATCAGACCAACCCACCAGCCAAAGGTTACCACAGCTATCACAGCACTTCTGAGAACAGCTGAACCTTCCTCTATTGCTTGTATTGGGACAGGAAGGTCCAAAGGGATACACCTCTAGAGAAGATCTATGTCCAGGCACTTTTATGCTCAGGAGGTTAAGTCTAAATGTGAAGTTTTGAAATTGAAGCACAGAGTTTTAAAGGCTACACACAACTCATGCATTTGTGCTGCAGAGAAGGGCACTTCTGAGGGAAGGGCATTCCTACATCAGTGGGCAGTGCCATGGAGGCAGCAAGAAGCAAGTAAAAATACTCAAAAGTAGAGTTTTAGCTGGAGGTAAAGAAACTTATTATTCTATTTTAGAAGCATAACTAAACTGCCCAAAGAGCAGATCTACATTTAATGGACAGGGTTACACCATGTCCAGAACAAAATAATTTGCAAAGATTGACAGGTCACTGCTCTCTCAGTTGATGTTTTTTCACAGGAGTGTGCATTTTCTACTGTGTGACAGATCCCTGCATCTACTTGTCCTGAGCCCTGGGAGAGCCCAGGGCAGAAAGTCTGACCAAGCAGAAGTGAAAGGGCAGAAACCTTTATTCTTATGTAGCTTGCAGAGTCCCTAAACCCACACAGCCTGATTTTCCTGTGTGCACAGATGAGTGGGGAGGGTGATGAGGTGTCCCTAGGCACTACCCAAGTAACATTTGAAGCTGCCACAGGAAGACAGAGCCCATGCACAGTAATTGCAGATGGAATGTGGGCTCAGACTACCTGCCCTGCCCCAGCCACCTCCACCCACACCACTGTCCACAGGTTAGGGTTGTGCTCAGCCCCACTCCTCCTGCTAATGGAACTGCTGTTTATTTAAGCATTTCTCTTTTTGTGTTTCTTGCCTTTATACACACCCTTCTCCTACTAAAAAACACATTTAAAATCCTCAAATAAAGTATCAAGGCATAAGTATGTTTTATTTAATTTCCCAGTTGCCTTCTCCCACGCCTAAGTCAGAACACCCTGTGCAAATGGAGATAAACTACAGCCTCGCAAAGGGAATACACTGTTTCAAGCTGAAAGAACAATGAGTTAGTTATTCTGCTCAAAATCAGTTGGTTTATACTGGTGCAACACACCACCTTTTCTGAGAATTTTAAATCACATTTAAATCACTGTTTGTGCCTTCCCACTGCCATTATCCCTCCCCTTGCTTAACCACGGCGTGTACCATGGCACAAAAAAGCTGCCCAGTTTTAGGATCACTTTATTTGCTGCCTTCTGAAGGGCACAGGCAGCGCCGGGCAGGTGACCTGCTGGGGCAGATGAGCGACAGACCCAGCGGGGTTGGCAGTGCCAGTGAGCTCTGCCCATCGGCCAGCTGGGCGGAAATGTCATGTGTTATCATGAACAGCTGACTGCAATATGAAAAAAAAGAAGAATGAAGCTCAGCTCCCAGAGCAGCAAAACATGCTGGTGCGTGCAAAAAGTCAGGCACTCCCTGCAAAGGCTGAAAGATACTGGCAGCAGGAGGGAATCCTAGGAAACAGCACTGTTCCATGTTGATCCTGCTGTAGTCCTGCCAGCGTTTACCTCAGTTCAGTGGCTGTGTATTATCGAAAACAAGATCGTAAAACAAATAATGCCACATATCAACGTCAAAACTGATCAAATTTGCTTAACAAGCGCTGCGTGATAGGGTAAAATTTTTGATTCGTGATCTTGTTATTTTCTTTGATACAGATAATATAAATACTGGAGAGGGTAAAAATGAATAAAATAAATCGGTTGCAAAGAACAGATGCGGCGGCCACATCTGCAGGTTACACTGCAACTTCTTTTCTAAAGGAATCCGAGCAGGAGAGTATTAAGACTGTAGACCCTCCATCATTTGAAGAACACCTATATGCACTTTATACACAATTACCGGCGTATCACCAGACCCTGAGCATCACCGAACACACTAAACAAACGAAGTTTTCAGCCAGGTGTCTCCGGGGAGAGGGGGCGCGCAACCAGAGAGACACGGGACCAAACTCTCCGCTCTCCATAGACACGAACACCGGGGTGACAGCGGACCCTCCCCGGGAGCCCTCCCCGCCCGGGGCCGGTGCCGGTGCCTTACCGGCGGGAGGCGGCGATCTGGAGCGCGCTGTAGGGGCAGAGGCGGAGGCAGGCGGTGAGGTTCCCCTTCCAGAGGGCCCGCACGCCCTCGGCGCGGCACAGACAGCGCCCGGCGCCGCGCAGCCCCCGCCGGCAGTGCCAGGTGCCCACCTGCGCCAGCACCGTCAGCAGCTCCAGCGGCGCCGTCAGGCTCAGGCTCAGCGCGCCCGCCAGCCCCGCGCAGCCCAGACGCTGCAGGCCGGTCACCCGCCC
>VYZS01010741.1:26134-44186 GCA_013400695.1 Neodrepanis coruscans | reverse complement strand
ATGCAACTTAAGGCCATTTCATCTTGTGCTGTCCCTTGTTACTTGGCAGAAGAGAACTGACCCCGGGATACAGCCTCCATTCAGGGAGTTGTAGAGAACCATAAGGACCTCCCTGAGCCTCCTTTTCTCGAGGCTAAACAACCTCAGCTTTTTTCCCGGTGTGATAAACTCTCTGCTGCTGTGGAACAATTCATATACTTGCCACATTGCATTTGCTCTTAGGTGCTCTTGCATACCCACCTCTGCAGAATTAGGATGCTTCCTCTGCCTCAAGCTCACCTTTGGCTCTGCTGGTGGGACTGCTCTGTGCCCCAGTCAGGGAAACCAAATGTCTGAAAAGTAACCTGGCAACGATTTTTATTTTGTTTTTCTTCAAGATAACCCTCTTTCCTGACTTGGTTAATGGTATGGTCTCTGAAATGGTTGTGGTGGCCCAGGGCCTGTCATGAGTGACCAGCTGGGACATTGGGGATGGTAAGAGCTGTTTGAGACAAGCAGTACTGTGAGCAAATGTGAGGGGCACCTTTGGACCAAATTATTCCCACTACTTGCATGTTGCTCATGTGGACTATATGAGTGTTTCAGTTCAGATACAGCCAGATTGTTAATGTTTCCCTGAAGTGTAATTTTGTTTTAAAGTATGAACATAGGTGATACATTTCAGAGTGTTGTAAGAGAAGAACAACCTGCAGTTGTCATAATAAACCCCAGTGCAAGGGCAGATGTGTTCCAAATGCTGTAACTGTGGCAGAATGGTTAAAAGGAAATAAAAATTTGGTAAAGGGGTCAAATGTCAATTTCTTTGTGATTTAGTTGGATCAGTTAAAACCTAAGATAACAGCTTAATATATGTCAGGGCTGATTCCAAAAGGCCATGCTGCTGGACAGCAATTCAGTGGATCAGGCAGTAAATAATTCTGTGCTTTGTACAGAGTTACATGATGAGAAATAAATTTCTGATGCTTGAAGAGCTCCTAGATGTGAAGAAGAGTAGGGAAGAACAAGTTTGCCCTGGCAAACCATTACAGCTCACTCAACTCTTTGAACAGAATTTTGAGCTTTTAGGTGATTTATTACAGTAGTAGCAACATGGTTACAGCCATGATAATGTAAGGATAGAAGTGAGGGAGGTTTTGCAAGGGCAGGATAATATTAGTTGATTTAACAGAAGATAAACTTGCAAAACAAAACAAGATTTTGTGTACAGCAGCTGTTCTTCAGGCTTGGCTTTCATATCTCTACAGGTTGCAACAGCAGGGTCCTGGATGTTTTAACCTGCTGCACCACAAATCTTAGTGTGATGGAAGAAGTGAGGTTGATGCTACACAGCTGTATGCAAAGAGTAATCCTGAGAGATTCAGCCTTGCTTGGCAAAGTTATGTTTGATTCTGAGTGCATTTGGCAGCAGTTCCCAAAGAGGAGCAATTCAGTGCTACAGTTTGTGTTGTAGCTGCTTCCAGAGATTCCTGATTCTTTTATCTTGATTTTAAGTACACTAGCTTTTTTTGTTTTTTGTGGGTTTTTTTTCTTCATCATTCTCAATAAAGTGTAGTCACCTTCTTTTACCAAGCAGTTTCTCTTCTTGTCTTCCCCTATACTGAAGGCAAACAGGCATTTTTCAAGTAACAGCAGTTCAGTTTTTAACCTATGGCCACTTCTTACAGACTTTTTTCATTTTTTTTAGTGGAAGCTTTTATGTGCCACTCCTGCAGTTCTCTGTGTTTATGTATCATTTTTCCCCCCATTTGGTTTAGTCTGTATTTATGTTAAAATAGTAGATAAAAATAAAGACAAAAATGCATATAGACAGCATGAAAAGACACTAAGCTCTATTTGTAACTAGATGCTGAGATTTCGTGGGAGAAATTGGCACAGATGGTGGTTTTCCAACTTCTGCTCTTTTTTTCCTTGAAGTGAGGCCTGAGAAGTCCTTGCTAACCAGTGGAAGTCTCTCTGTAGACTTTTTGGACACTTAACCATGTTCAGGGGGAAAAAAAACCCCTTGTGATTATCCTGTTTGTACTGAATGTGGAGATATTGATATATGGAATTGAAGTATTTGAACTTAAGTCCCTTAATCAAAACCCAGCACTTTACTGGTTTGATTTCCTGAAAAATTGGTCTGGCTAAGATAGAAGCTGTCATTATTTTCAGTGTGCTTGTCACAAAACTGGGAGATGATCTCAGGAACTGACACTTGGTTTCTTATTGTTAAATATGAAGTAAGTGTAGCAGCTCTACTGATTTTGGTGATTCTTGGCTGGAAAAGGGTAACTGTTGTCTTCTCTGTACCTTTTTGCTGAAGTATGTTGAGAGATGAATCCGCTGAAGTGCTGAACTTTAGTGCAAACTGAGCTTAATTTCAGCAGCCTAATAGTTTACCTCCATAAGCACTTTTTAGGGTATACCCTGTTTCAGGTTTTTTTTCTCCCAGAAGGTAATTTCTCAGCTCTGATCTCTATGCTGGAAATAATGCTCCCTATTGCTTATTTTTTCAGTGTAGATAGACCTCGGTGCAACTTGCTTGAGTGTTTTAGTGTGCTCACATCTGGGCATTTGAAACTGATGAGGTGCAGCACAGATCAACAGAATTCATGAATTTTTAAGCAAGCAGACAAAGATTTGATCCAAAAGATGTTGCTCTAAGAGGCAGTGAACTCTAGTTTTGGCAGAACTGCATGGATCCTCTGCTGAACTTGCTGAACTGAGTCCCCAGAAGAGCATGCCAGGAACAGGTTTGGTCACAGGTATGATGTCAAATTGTGAGCCCCTGATGTCCCAGCAGGAGGAGACATTTAGGAGTGGGCTTTTTGAGCTTTAGAAGAAATGCTCCAAAATGTCAGGGTAGAGAGAGACATTCTCATGAGTGCGGTGGTGCTTTGGTAGTCACCTGCTCTCTCATTTGCTCGGCAAGTTGTGTTTGTGTAAATACACAGCAAACTGGGCTGCTAAGTCTGATTCTGCTTCTTCTGTGACAGGTGACTTTTGATACAACCAGACATTTTAGTGAAGGAGCCATAAGACAGAGAAGCCTGAAAAGACTAAAGCTGCAAGAACAGGAGCACTTTCGAAAAAGGGGGACAAAAAGAGAGGGGGTTGAAAGGTGAGAGTGTATTTTTAGAGAATGTCCCATTTTCTTGAGATTTGTTACACTGCCTCATACTGAGTAAAATACAGGAAGAGTAGCTACATAAAAATCCGGGCTTTGAGGTAACAGGAGTTGGAGAACATGAAAAGCTTAGTACTAGGTAGTTGTTAAATTTATGTGTCAGAAAGAAAAGCATCACGATAATTCTGTGTGTAAGGCATCAAATGTAGGGGTCTGGATTAAGAGAAATGTTGGACTGGAAATATTCTGAGGTCTCTTTCGGAGTGGATTATTCTATCATTCTGTGGGCCTAGAGTGAAATCAGAGAGCTCTTTCTTTAAAATCTATCTGGGGCTTGATTGCTTAAGATTTCTGCATGTGGGCTTTTTGTGTTGCTCTATGCTGAAACATCATAAATTAATGTCTTTGTGCCCCAAGATAAAATTAATGGGATGTACATTTCTAGGTGCCTCCCAATTGACTGGAAGGTCAAAAGCTGGAAATTAATACTTTTCTATCCCTACCCATTTTTACAAGTTACTTTTTAGTTGTTGATATCTTTAGAGCAGTGTTCTTAAATTTTGTATACGAGTAGTATATCGAAGTCTTAATTCTCTACATAATATATTTGGGTGGCATCCTAAACTGACACTAGTAATTAATCATGTTATATATCTTCATGTTAAAAAACCCCAACACTTAGAATGCTGAGCATAGTGATATGCAGAGGAAGCATGCATTCTAAGTCTCTAAAAGCGTCTGCTGTTAATTCTTCCTTATTCAAACATTTCTTAAAAAGCTATTTTTAAACACTTACTTGTGTGAACACTGTTCTTTGAATTTTCTGGAGTTTTTTGTGATGTGTCATGTTGATTATTTAGTAGCTCTGCTTTCTGCAGGGCAAGGTTCCCAAAAGCAGTGACAGCCTGTTGTGGTTTAACCCCAGCTGGTAATTAAGCCCTTCAACAGCTGCTCCCTCCCTCCTCATTCCCTGGTGGGATGTGGGGGAGAATCATAAGTGTGAAAGTGAAAAAACTCATGGATTGAGATCAACATAGTTTAATAGTTAAAGCAAAAGTCACATGCACAAGCAAAGCAAAACAAGGAATTTGTTCCCCACTTCCCAAGGGCAGGCAGGGGTTCAGCATCCCCAGGACAGCAGGGCTCCAGCATAGGTAAGGTGTCTTGGGAAGACAAACACCATCACTCCAAACGTCCCCCCTTCCTCCTTTTCCCCCAGCTTTATATGCTGAGCATGAGGCCATATGGTCTGGGATATCCCCTGGGTCACTTGGGGTCAGCTGTACCCTCCCAGCTCCTCCTACACCCCCAGCCCCCTCACTGGTGCGGTGGGGTGAGGAGCAGAAAAGGCCTTGGCTTTGGGTAAGCACTGCTCAGAGATAACTCCTGTATTACTCTTGTAATACCTCTTTGATGGGACCCTCATTCTAATCTGTAGGGGAGATTTGTTAATTTAGGAATTAGATCCAAATGATTAGTCTCTAATTGTGTCCTTGGAGACGATGATCATGTGATGCTGTTGTCTTGGCAGTGCCTGTAAAGAAAACCCTAGAATATAAACAGTTTGAAGGGTCAAAGAACTTTCTAACTGTGGGCATCAGCTGTGTGTGTGTAATTTCTGTGCCATGTTTTTTTAAACATGTTATTTTAACAAACAAGGTTCCTCGTTAGCCACATGCGGTTCTTGGTGACTGGTTGCTAATTATTAGCACTTCAGAGACTTACATCCAATTCCCCAGGACTCCAAATGTAAAACAAGTGTCATCTAAATTGTCCCATATTGATAATTACCTAGAAAAAGACGTGGTGATGAAAAGAAGTTCAAGAGAGAAAAAAGAAAGCTAAGCTCAAGAGAAGAGAGGCAGATAGATGGAGATGAGAAACATCCCCCAAAGCAGCAGAAGGTACCAGCTGAAGAACAGCAGTGGCCAGAGAATATGCGTGAATGGGAAGAAAGGAAATCCCTGCTAGCTCAGAGAAGAGTGGAGTCTGTCAGACTGCTTACAGTGCTGTTAAATCATGTGAAAGTAAGACTATTTTAAAACATATTTTAAATTTTGAAGGGTATTTATTACAGCTTGAATAATTCACTAGACATTTAATGTCTTGATGCTATTCAGAAGAATGGTTTGGGGCTGACCGAACACTGAGAAGGCCTGAGGTCTGTGTCTTGTGACAATTTGCTCTCAGTCTTGCCCTGAGAGCAAACATAGTGCATTTTCAGCCAGAAACTTTACTTTTGGTGCTTTTTTTGAGGCACTGTCATTACTGAGTAAAAAATAGGGCTGAAAGGGCTGTATCAGCTCTATTATACTTGATCCAGCATTGCAAGCAAGGAGTTTTGGAGTGGGGATACAAGTGATGCTCTCTCTGCTTCTCTGGTCTACAAGTGACTGAATTAAATTGGCACAGATTATGCCAGTTCCATTTCTAACAGCCTCTCTTTTCTGGCCAACACTAATCTATCAAGTTTATTTCAGTTTGATTCAGCTAATGTCTTGAGAAAGTCAGCAGAGGGGTGAGACAAATTTGAGTGTTTTGCACACAGATTAATGTTTGGAGGTTTAATTCAGTGCTTTGGGCTAAAAAAAAAAATAAAATGGGTTTTAATTTCTCTGGAGTTTTAATTTCTAACATGGCTTTGTCTTCACTACTTGTTAAGAAAAATTTGTTTGCAGCTTTTAATAAGTGTATGTTTTCCCCAGTCCTAGATGTGAAAGATTTCTAGAGGACTATAATGTAGTATAAGTTGAAGTCAGAGGCTACCCTTGCCAGTCTGCATGAATTTTAGGGCCCCTTAAATTCGTTTTAATTGTTGTTGGCCTTCTTAATTATGAAGGTGACATGTTAAATAAACTTCTATTTTTTTGGTTTTACAGTTGGCAAGTCAAAAAGCGAATCCTTCGCTGGGCATAAGGAAGGACAATTCATTTTCTGAAACAGCATTAAAAGACACACATCAGGAGCTGATTAACTCCCATTACCACACCCACAGTGAGTTGAAACATAAAGAAGAGTTTAAGTGCCTGTTAACCCAAAAAAATAGCAGTTTTTGTAGTGAGGGAGGAGGTGTGAGTAACTTCCGTGCATCTACTTGTCATATAGTCAGGACTGTTTTAAATGACCCCTCTCCATCCCTGACCTCTGACAGACTGCCTGGCAGAGATGTGTGCAACCCCTCTGGCTGTGGATCTTTACTGATTACGGTCACACAAGGCAGCAGAGTCATCGAATCCCTCAGTGGGAGGGACCACCCAGCACTGAATGCAATTCACACACAGACACTGTCTGAGGAGGGTGATTGCAGAAAACAGAAGGTTTACGAGACTGATGAATTCATCCATTATCTCCTAAACTACTATCAGACACCACATTATGCACGTGTTTGCTTAGAGCCAAAAAGCACAGCGAACACGTCCTGGTGGAAGAGAGTGGTGTCTGGGGATGGCAGTGGTTTTGACATCAGCTTGAGTAGCAAACATGGTCAGCACCTCAGAGAAGTGAATCCCTTACAAAACCACTACAAGAGAAACTGTAGTAGCAAGAATAATTATAGACTGGTGATCACTGTTGGGGAACTGGAATCAACAGACAAAGTGTTAGAAAACAAGGCCCATGGGGGTAAGCGTGAAAGAAAGTTGCAAGTGCAGAGGAATGACTCACTCACTGCTGATAACTTGGCACGTGCTGGACTGAATCATTCTTTAGAGTACACTGCTGTTAATCATGATAAGGAATTCAGACGAGAAGATGGTAGAGATGAAGACTCTTTACCATACCAAACATATAGATCTGCTTGCAGATTAAAGGATTTGTTGGAAGAGATCAGTGATTCCGAGTACTTTAGAGAAGCTTGTGGCAGTTCAATGAAGAGAGCGGAAAGAACGTGTGAAGAAGTTTACAGCAATTGTAATAAAGGGTGCTTGCCTGCAAGAACTGGGGAAAGAAAATTGCTGGTTTACCGTAAAAATGTAGCTCTGGAAGGTCAAGAGAAGGAAATCAACAAATGTGACTCCTGTTCTAATTCTGCCCATGAGGTCTTGGCAAGGCAGTGGGAACATAAGCTTAAAAAGTCATGCAAGAGGTCTAGTAGTAAATTAAGATATGAAGGACAAAAAAGTGAAAGACAATCCAGGGAAGAGGAGAGAAATGCTCATAAAATGAAGAAAAAACGAAAAAAGCTTTCTTCTAATTTTTTATCTGATGAATGTGGCTTTTCAGAGACGGACAGTTGCATGCAGCTGGAGTCACTCAGAAAGATACAGAGAAAATGTAAGAAAATGTTCCACAAAAAAGTGAAATTCAAGACAGTTCACTCCACCATGGCAGCACCAGATGTTACTCCTTGTGATGGCTCACCCCTTCAGGAGACCTTCCAGAGGAGAGGTGAGAAAGAGGGACACCACAAATAAGGGAACGGAATTTGACAGGCTCTGTGGGTGAGGTTAGTTGCCACAGTTCTTACAGTGATGAATAGCATTTTTAAAAGGAGTTTTAAAAAGTATGAGTGTGGCATAAAACCCAGTGCAACTTCTCTGCAATTACAAGTTTGTTCGGTTTAGCTCAGAAGCAGTACACACAGCTTCAGCTGAAAAGAAGTATTTATCTACTTAATTGAGTTGCAAAGTATCTCTCATGGGCATTAGCAGATGGGTGGTTATTCTGTTAAAACAATGTACATGCTAACAACGTGCTTTAGACAACCATTGGTAGGCAATTAGTATGTGGTAGAGCTGTGTGGGAAGGGCTGTCTCAGGTTAGTGAATTTCTGTATAGATAGTCATCTGATCTTCATACAAGATTGCTGCTGGCTGTTGTTACAGCCGTTTCACAATTTACTGTATTTTCAGTTGGTTGGTGATACCTTACAGGCACCTCCCTGCCCACCTGACAAACTCACTTCAAGTAACTCTTTCATATGCTTATTTACAGGAGATGAGAGGAGATTAATGTTGAGAAGAGAGGTGGATGCAGATGTCAGAGGATGCCCTCTATTTCCTCTTGAGATCATTCAGACAAATCCCTGCTCAGATACTTTCTGTGGAGCAGAGCCCAGAAGAGGATGCTGAACAGCTACTATGTAATAGCTCTGAAGTTTTTATACAGAAGTGTGAGAAGAAAGCCCTTTGATCATTAAAAGGTGTATGAAATACTGTTTTGTTCTGGTTTTGGTTTTTGTTTTGTGGGGGGGCTTTTTTTGGTTTTGGGGTTTTTGGTTTTTTTGTTTTTTTTTTTTGCTTAGGAATACCTGACTGGTGTAGTAAGCCACAAAAGCAGAATCTGTGTTTGCCTTTTGGATAACAGAGGACCAAAACTTTCCCCATGGCCAGGCAAACTTCCATGGACCAGTTGCTAAGAATTTGAAAGGATATGGATTGAGAGTTGTTGAGATTTTTGGGACTGTTATACTTCGTTAAATGTGGAGAATCACATAAGTATTACAGTATTTAATGAGTCATTGGAAAAAACCCATAACTGTCAATCCTAGAACAAGCACATGAAGTGCCTCCTCAATCAGATTGTTATAATGATGGGACTGGATGGTGTGGGGGACATTTATACTCGATTGTGTGAAGTGATAGATTTCCAGAAACAAAAAAAATCCCATCTTCTGTAAAACCCACACTGGAAAAATGCTTTTCTATTCACAGTGCTAGAGGTGTTTTTGAAAACTTGCTGGTCTTTGGGAGGAAGGATTTCACTGAATTTGTGCTCGATGTAGTGCTTCCAGGGATGTGAATGGCTGTCTAAGCAAAGCCCTGAGTGTTTAGGTAATGAAAGGACAATGCTTGTCAGCCTGCTGACATGTAAATGCAGGTTTGGCAGTTCACAAAATCTCGAAGGCACATGTGGTGAGATAGCTTTTTAATATGAGTTTGCTTACAAATAATTTCCAGAGGAATTGTGAAATGTTGTCAGACTTGTGCTGCATGTAGGTAAAAATGTAAAAACGCAATCTAGGAGCTTGAGTTATATCCATATTTATTCAGCTGGCTATATCTAGAAGACAGCCACAATTGCTTTTGGACAAAGTCCCTTAGTAAGATATAAAGGACCAGTTCGAAGTTCAATACTTTGATTCTTGCAGCTTTCATTTTATTATGCTTTATTTATTACATGTGAGTGGAACTAAGTTAATGTGAAAATGTTGCCTTCGTTACATAGACTCTTACCCATGTTTGTAACTTCTGCTCTAATAAATAATAATAAAAAAGAATAATTGTAATTGTTTGTGGTAGATAGATTTTCCCCTAGTCTTCAATATTGGTGATTCCTACATGCTTCTAAGCCAGGTTTTATCAGTCTTCTCTGTTCAGATATTCAGATGTTGAGTGCCTTTTCAGGGTCATAAATGACAAATGGTTGCTACTCAAAGTACTGTTAATCTATTTCTTTTATCTAAAAAGATCTTATTTTCTTGACAGAAATATTTTCTGACTGTTTTGGAGAACATTTATGCCCCTCTTAAGTCTCCTTTTTAGTATTTTATACAGCTATAATGAAGATCAACTACTGTATTTGTTGACTGTGTAAAATGTTTTCAGTTGCACTGATGTGACATACCAAGGGTGGGTTTTCTCTATGCAATATTTGCAGATTAAAGATGATAAAACTTCCCCCTATAGCCAGTTCTGTGTCCATGAGTACCCATTTCCCATGAGACAGGCCCTTCAATTACAGGTGAGGAGGTAATCTGGAGGAGAAGGAACTAAAGATTTCCAGTGTTTTATCAACATGCTGTCACAATATTTAATAACAAATAAATACTCCAGTTCTGTAATTGCTTCTTGTGGTCACCTATATTGATTGAAACTGATAAAGCAAATTCTCTGTCTCCAAGTCCTCATTCCATGTAAAACCTTGTTGGTAAATAAAACATGCATGCACTTTAAAATGTGAGAAACCATTGTAATCTTCATACCAAAACAGAACTTTTGTGTTTCCTGTTTGTTTATAGGTGACATTATTTAGAACCTATTTTCAGGTGTTTTAATAGTAATTTATTACTTTTCACAAAATGATTGACTAGTTTGGATTGGGATCTTAAGGACCATCTAGTTCCAACACCCCCCCCCCCAGTCATGGGCAGGGACACCTCCCACTCTCCTGGGTTGCTCCAACCTGGCCTTGGACACTTCCACAGCTTCTCTGGGCAACCTGTGCCAGGGCCTCTCCACCCTCACAGGTAAGAATTTCTTTTTTCTATCAGCAGATTTAATATGAGCCCCACCCTTTCATATGCTGGACTTCTCAGTATAATTTTATTATCCTGAAGGCTGATCTTTACAGAGACATGTAACAACTTGCTTTAAAACTTTTAATACATAGCTTTGTAGATTGGATTTTAGTAGTTACAAGAATAAATGTTACATCTCGAATATGAAAGTTACAGAATGTTTAGGCAATTAGAACATTTGTTAGGTGAAAATATGCATTAAAAGCAGCATTTATATAGTTCAGCAATGGAAAGGTAAAATATTGCAGGCATAATTTCACACCTTTCAGTCTGAGCTGTAAAGCTTTCAGTATGTGCTGTTGTGCCCAGTTGGTCTTTCAAGAAGCTGGGTTCTTTTTCTGGCAACAGTTAGGGTTGATCTGACCTGCAGATCTTGCCATCAAATCTGACTTTCTGTACAGAACTAATGAAATCACCTCCTCACAGAGCTAGTAAAAACTGAAGTCCTCTCAGGGACGTTGGCTGAACAAGGCTTTGTTACTGAAAGTATGTGACCTGTGGGTTGTACCTTGTGCTGAATGCTGAAGTCAAAATCCTACGGGCTGGTTTTAAAGCAGAAATACAACAAAGCCCATTATTACATCAGTCCATCTGCTTGAAACACAATATAGCAATTAGGATATAAAACCCTTTCTTCTCAATCCAGGGGTTTCAGGCAATGCATAGAAATGCCTCACCTTTTGTAAAGCCCCTTACATAACTCTCAACAGAAGCACTCATTACTGAAAAACTTTCTGTTTAACTGAAACAGCAGGAAGTGAGAGCTAATAATGGTGATTAAGAGTAGGACAGTCCAGAAAAAGAATATCTGAATTTTACAAAGCAGTTGACAGTATGACAAAACTGTTTGGGAATGAGATGCTACTCAATTGTCTTGATTTGTCCTGGAGCTCTTTGACTATGCCTTTGTGACACACCTCACAGGCCTTGGACACTTCAGATGAGGAAGATTGGTGACTAAGTATCTGCACTTACTTGTGTCATGTCCTACCTGGTTACTGTACAGCCTAAGCTGCCTGGCACAGTTCTTTTTGTGTAGTCATTGCTGCCAGTCACTGTTGAAGGAAGGGATCAAGTTGCAATGGACAGAGAGTAAAAAATAATCTAAACCCCATCCATTTTCTCCAGAACTTTAGAAGGAAGTAAAATCTGTGCCTGCTGCTTCATGCTTTCGTGACTTGCTTCTTCTCCTTTCCCATTAAATCCTGTTTTCTCTGAAAAAAGTAATAGTCTTACCAAAATGTCCTAGCTCCTTCCCAAGAGGTATTATAACAGTAGGTTTTGTCTTGGGTTACTGCCAGTTTTCTGCATATCTTTTTCCTTTTCTTTCTGATGCTTCACGTTGTAACATACAGATTAGTGCTTAAAACAGCGTTCAGTTCCTCAGGAATGTTACGGAGTAACTTCAAAGTCAGGTGGTTGGGTCTGCTGAAGGGTAGGTTACAGCCTAGCCTAGTTCCACCCCATGACAGCCTTCCAAAGCTCCAGCTTTTGCTCAATGTTAACAATTACTTGGGTTTTTTCTGCCTAACTCTGTTTTTACAACAGCAAAGCATATTATTCAACATGAATAATGTTGTGTTCTCTATTTAGTACTCTGTCAAAGTTATGCTACAGAACTGCATTTACAGGCATTTGATTAGAACATGTTATACTCCATCTATACTTTGGGTAACATAAGAATTTGAGAAAGACAAGATAAAACTTGAAACATTAGGGGAGAGTTAAGTACCACATTTGGTTGAAGTAAATAAAAACAAACACCACCATTATGCAAGAGTATTTTATTCTCTGTCTTAAACAAATAAGAGCACATTTCCAATTTGAGATAAACCCTTAGTAGTAATTTGCAGAGTATAAACGTCTCTAAAAATAAAACAGCAACACAAAGGTCATGACAAGATCTACAATTGTCTCTAGACCTTCATTAGGTAGTTCGTGTAGTACCACTTCACACACGCTGTCACACAACTGTGCTCGTCAGTGGAAGGCCCAGTGCAACCAAAAGAAAATGCCAGGACAGTGTCTGGACTGAGGGAAAGTCACTCGTTCTCACCACAGATGGCCTCAGGCACGTTTAACACATTCTATCAACTTGTTTTTGAAAGCTGCTGTTGTGCAATGCACTCTACTTCTGAACAATCTTGCCTAGTTCATACCTTCCCACTCAGGACTCAGTTCATCATTTTACCAAACTGAAATGACCAGACAGCAGAACCAGAGAAAAGAAATAGAGGGCACTATACCAGGCAGGCACCCTGGGATATTCTGCATTGGCAGACTCAACCTGGACAAGAAATATGTTTGCAAACGATCAGCAAATCATTAATGATCTTGGAATTTATGAGAAAGTTTTACAGATGTTTTTCAGATGAAGTTGGAGCACATTTACATTTTCCTTTGGTCAGATCCATTTATCCAGCCCTCTCTGGTAGGAGGCAGGTCACATAGTAAGGTACCTAGTAAGTAAGCATAGCTGTGAACTAAGAGAGAAGTAAGTAAAAAGCAACTCAAAGATCAGGTCCCAGGTAGAGCATTGCTGGTTATTCATGGGATTGTGCCACTTCTTTTCATAGCAACATTCCAAAGCAACAAAGGCCTCAACACAGAAACAGCTTACACCATGTTATTTTATTTTGTACAGGAAACTTGTGTAAGTTCTGTTGACTAGTAATGTTTTCCTGCTAGTTAAAGCTGCATGTACAAGAGCACTTGTTAATCATGCCATACCAGCAACTTTTGGTTCTTAGGCCTAGAAATCAAGAGCAGCTGATCTTCCATGTTTAATATACTTTTATTAAAATTCACATAAGAGTTTTACTAAGACAATCAAATGGACAGTAGTCCAGTCTAGTCACACTTCGTGGTGTATCTCTAGAGATCTCTAGTTCCACTCAGTATCTAAACCTTTGTAACACTTCAGATGGGCTTTAAAAGTGAACAAAGAATATTAGTCCATGCAGAATTATGCATGTTGAATACATCAAGTATTCATCAGTCCTTATTATTTTTCTAAGTATCTAAAGTGATTTAACCTCTCAAAAATTCTTGATCTTTTTAAAAAGTAGTTAGTGTTTAATCTGTAAACCATTACTGCAGCTCCTTAAAAGCCAAATTATCAAATATTGAATTACGTTGCACAAGAAATGAGTATGATGCTTCATGGACAAATAAAATATACTCCCTTTTCTAAAGGAACTACAACCCAAGGGCCAGAGCCTGCAGAAGCTAAAACAAAAGAAGATTTAGTGGAATTTGTGTTGCATATGTGAAGTTATGCATGTGCTTGTGTCCACAGTGGTTGGTTGTTAATGAAAACTGGATTTCGGCCTCCTCTGCACTAAATGGTGATAGCAGAAAACCAGTAATAGTCCTTTATTGCCAAAATTACAGTTTACTTTTGCACAGGTATTTGTTGTGCATACTTCTGGTTATATGGGTTTAAAGGAAGACAGATCTTAGACATCCAGTAGTTTACCACTGAATTTGAAAAGGAAACCTTTGAAAAGAAACAATTCACTGTAACTCTGGACCTTTTGTAAGCATTGCTGCTGCTGCACCTTGTAAAACAGAAGTGGAATGTTACAAATCATCTTTTATGATTCAAAATCAGATTGTTCCTCACTTCACTTTCTACTCTTTCTTTGCATCCTGGGCATCTTTTTCTTCACCATCAGAGTACACATTGGGTTCCTCCCCATCCTTCAGCAGCTTACCAACATGATGATACTTAGCTGGGGAAGAAAAAAAGAATCCAAGTAATTATTCTGCCCCGAAGATGTACCATTTTAACTCTTGACTTTTTAAACTCTGACAAAATGCCTGGATTATAGTAAAATAGCTCTGAACCATTTATTCCAAACACTGGGGAAGGAGAAAAGCCTGAAATACTACCTGAACTACTATTAATGTAGCAAGTGTAAGAATCATGCCAAGCGAGTCTAACTCTCATTCCATTGCCTAAGCCAAAAGATGAATGAATGACACACATAAAACTCATCCAGCTAAAGAAACAGAATCCTGGATTAGATTACTTCTCTTGCCAATGTCAAAGCTGGTTTTTCAACCAACAGTATTGTCAGAGTACTTATATCACACATTAAATATGCACACACATATGTGCACACATAGATGCAACTTTGAAGAGGTTTTATTTTTTGTAATGTATGTTGAAAATATTCAATGGGATAGAAGGGAGATCCTTTCTCCCAAGGATAGATCTGTTATCCAATTATGTGATTAAGGCTCTGATTTATTTTATATCTCTTTTTGAATGTGTAAAAATGCCAGCATAATATACATGTAAGAACTGAGAACTATACTATGTTCCCCATCTATCAACTTCAACAAAGCAAAAGATGCCTCAGGTATTTTGGACTAGCATCTTTGTTATAATTAATAAGAATTTAAAGCAACTAATTGCCAAATTTAATAGAAAGACAGTAAGAAGAGTGCGGTTCACTGTCAGTACTGATGCTCAACTGTTGTAAATATAAACATCAGTTTAGGTCAGATATTTGGTAACATAGTTCTGGTTTCTGCAATATGCTTGTTAGCATAATAAAACAGCCTTTCAGTGTGGCATGATTAACAGTCTTGATTAAGACAGGAAGAGGGCCAAAATAGGAGGGGCACATCAGGTCAGTGCTGAGACATTTTAATGACACCATGTGGAGGAAAACTCCATTGTAGCTGGTTATAGTAAATCTTTTGAACACTAGACTTAAAAACAAAACACATTTGATTTCCACTATACTACTTTTTAGTATATGCAATTTCCACCATATATATATATGTAAAAATCTATCAGGACAAACAACTGATATAGTTATTTTTTGTCTGATATTAATAGAAATAGTTCTCTCAGTGTTCACTCAAAAGGCATAATGAGATGTAGAGAAATTAATTTTCATCAACAAGATACATAATAGGAGGGAAAAAAAAAACATACTAGTGGGTATGCCCTGGTACAAAGTCAACACAGCAACTTCCATAAAACTGCGGTTTGAAGTTGGTTTTGAGCAGCAAATTGAGACACATGACACCAACCAGTTGGAGTTGCTTTTTTAAACTTTTAGTACTAAGCATAAAACATGGCTGCTGTGAAAGTGACTTCCTTCTGTTAATTTTAGAACAAATATTTCAAGTGTGCAAGTTGCCTTTTTTAATCTGGCCATCACTGGCATGGTACTGACCAGGCAGCTTGCAAACACCGAGGTGACATTTGCCCATTCCTAAGCACTTCCTGGGGGAGAAAGTCAGCTGAATAGTTGTCTGTGAATCTGCTAAAGCCACCAGCAAGGTCATGCAGACTAACTTATTGAAAGTTAAAAAAGTTCTATCAAGAGCTCCAAGGGAAAAAGGCCTAGTTTACACAGTCTTCAAAAATTAAATACAAAACCAAGACGTAATAATTCAAATGTTTCTGTTGTTTCTGAGAACCTGAATGGGACATAAGCCCCATTTTTTCAAAGCATTAAAATCTAAGTCTCTATAAACAGGGTCTTTAGCAAAATCAGTCTTTATTTCCAAATCCTGTCAACTTTTTGGGTGGTCTTACAGATTTTGCCCTATGATAGAGTGCTTTCATCTCTGCTACTGTTCTGTAAGGAGCAGAGGGAAGGAGAATGCAGAAGAACCTGACATTTCTCTTAATTCTCTAGTAATAGTAAACCAAGGTATTAATTTCCACACTGATACTTCCATCTGGTAAGAGTCTTTTAACCATCCCTTCCCCTCTTATACACCAGCTAATGATTTCTTTGCAAGTAGGTTTAAAATTGCTTACAAGAGAATTGTGCCTCCCAGTCACTCAAGGTCTCTTGCTGTGTAGCATTGAGGTCGGAGAGGTCATCGTACTCATCCCTCAGTGCCTCCTTATCCAGGCAGAAAGTGGCAAGACCTCGGGATGCATCTCTTCCAGCAAAAATGCCATATGGGCCCTCTTAAAATAAAAACATAAGCAGCATTATTACAGAGGTAATGGATGCTGTGTGATCTTCATGGAACAGAGTCCCCAGACTAAAAGAGAGAAAGAATTCCTACCCTGACCTGTGGGTCAGAGGTGCCTCAAACTTCTGAAATGCTTTTAAGTTTTATTCTACATGGCAATAAGGGAAAAACAGAGGAAGAGGACAAGAAGCAAAACCATGGAAAAAGATACTGAGTTTGCTAAAATATCAGGACAATGAAGCACACAATGGTGCATGGCACGTACAGACAGGGTAAGGATAAGCATACAAACTGGGAAGCACACCCTCAGCACGAGCAATAGAGGAAGGATTTGTAAGTCTGAGGTGAAATGAAAGTTTTCCAAGAAATGCTCCTGACTTGAAGCCATGAAACGATGTCTTGACAGAAAATGCAGTGCAAATAGCAGAAATTATGAACTTGGAAGAGAAGACATTAAAACTTTAAAAATACAAGATGAACTAAAATTATCAAAACTGACAATAGATCAGAAATATCAAGACAGACTCTTGATAAACTTCATTAACGATTAACTTGCTTGCATGACAAGCCAAAAATTGAGATATTGCATGTTGCAACTAGACATTCAAAGTTCTTAAGGGAGTTTAAAGAAGTTAGATGTGAACTCTGGTTACTGTGGAGCTGGTGCCATCTTCTATTCCTCGCAAAGTGTATTTTTTTCTAAATTCCTCAAAAGAATCTTCCTTTTCCATTAGAATGAAAGCCCAAACTATCCAGACACTGGGGTGAACCATTCAGCAATTACCAAATGAGAAGCAAGGGGCAGCGTTTACTGCTGTCAAGGTAGGCAGCAACCAAAGCATGGACATTACATCAAGTGGGTTTTAGTTTGCACAAATAAAAACTGCACACCTAACTCAGCTGTACCTATAATCTACACTGCTGCAGAATGCAAAGTTACAGTCCAGCGTCATTCCGTCTCGAACCCCAAAGTACCAACTGTTAACACTTCCGAATACATTGTGTCTCCTTCACTATTCTTGTCTCCAAGTAGCACCGGCAGCTCTACTGCAGCCACCAGCTGCTGTCTGGACAGATCAGGAGTGGTTATGTCATACAGATCCCGGTACAAATCAGCAAGCCTGAGCGAGGCTTTTTAACAGGCAGCCTCTGTTAAAAATAAACCCCCATGCCCGCGTGGAGGTGATTAAACTCTTACACCTCCCATCACACACTCCCATCCACCTCGTCACTGGCTGCACCTAGTGAGCATAGGTTATTCAATCTCTGCACGTTTGAACTGTGCTCCTGATAGCAGGCTTGTTTAATCTAAATTGCCAGGCATTTCGTATAAACATTATGCAATAGAGTGATGTCCACTAAAAGTTGGAAAGGGAATGTAAACACTGAGAGAATACTTTTCTTCTGCCGCCTGGCACCGGGCAAAGGCACCCCAGGCCGACAAAGCCGCCCAAGCCCTTACGGTATGTGGTGTGTAACCTGCCATGAGAAAACAGAGAATAATGAAGCAACGTAAGCTCGCAAAGCCGGAGTTTCTGCAACACCGGGGCCCGACCCCGGCGCGCGGGCGGTGGCAGCAGCAGCGCTGCCCTCCGCCGCTCCGGGCGGCAGCTCTCCCGGCGCTGCACCTTCCCCGGCTCCAAGCAAGCCGAGCCCTCTCCGAACCCCCGGATCGGGAGCCGGGCCGGGATGCGGGTGAGCTGCCGATCCCGCGCCGAGGGGACGCGCTGCCCCGGCGGCACCGGCCACCCCCG
>VYZS01010741.1:4569-25743 GCA_013400695.1 Neodrepanis coruscans | reverse complement strand
TTCCAACCTGACCCGTTCTGTCATTCCCTGCACTCACTCCACCTGTGCCAGGGCACGCCTTCGCTTTCCTGGCGTGGCAGTGATTTTTTCAGTTCTCTTGGAATGGTGCCAAACTCAAAGCAGGAGAAAAGGCTGGAAAATACCAAACGTGTGAGTTTTTCTCATTCAGGCAATATGCTCAAGCCCACCAAAACCACAGAAGCAGCAGCCACAATTATTATGGTAACATGAAAAAGTGTCTCATCATGGAATTCTTTATTCAAGCTTCTTCTCAGTGTTGATTTTGGTGAAGTAGAAATGAAGTTACAAGAAATGCTAACTGGATGTATCTACTCAACATGGTGTTCAGATGGAGCAACTGGAGCCCTGAACACATCTATGTACCCCTGGTGTCATCTGCTCCTCGGTATCTGGTGTGAGAAAGCAGAAATGATGGTTTGGGTCTCTGCAGATTGTGTCATAATCCTTCAAAAAGAACACAATCAAATGCCCTGCCAGAATATCATCATTCCCTTGACACAAGTCAGTAATGTCACTCAGGGTACACATAGAGAAGAAATGCAGTGTATCAACCTTGATCATAGAATCATTAAGGTTTGAAAAGACCTCTCACTGAGTCCAGCTGTTAACCTGATCTTGCATTACAGCTCAGCAGGTGGCTCATATCACTGCTTCAGAGGAAGGAGGCAGATTTTACTGAACCTAAAATTTGGACATTTAGTTACAGAAAAGCAGAAGCGGTGCATTTAATTTCCTTTTTCAGCCCTAGGAACATTTAAACTCTGTGGGCCCCAGGAGATACTGATAAAGTTTTGCCTTTAGGGATACACTCAAGACTGAGTACTAAGGTATTTAAATGCTTGTTCTTGCAAGGAAGAGTGTTTGGTTCCATCTGCTGTTCCCTTTGGGAAGTTCCTTGTTTTATCGAAAGCACTTGAACTCTGATGTGTCCTTTCAAGGTGTACACCTGCTTCCACCTGCTGTGTAACTTGAAGAACTCCTTGTTTTGTTGATCTGATGACTGAGATTTGTACTTATTAATGAAGTACCTCTGAGTTTTGGCCCTATTTAGAATACTAGAGAAATCTTAAAAACTTTAGAATTATTCAAACTGGAAGCTGTATTACCTAGTGAATTTTGCTCAGTGTAGACATGACACTATTATACTTTATTGCATTGATATTACACGTTATAGGAATAGATGTAGGAGAAAAACCCAGAAATTCGGAGGGAAATTTTTCTTCTATTTTTTACAACACATTATATTCAGAAGCAAAGAAAAAAAAACAAAACCCAGACTCCAAAACAACCCCAGCCCTGAATTTGACCTTGAACCAGACGCTGATGGCAGGGAAAAAGAAGCTTTGTTTATGCCTAGTATCCTAGAGAAACCATCCAAGAACAGTTCATTCTTAGATAAAGAGGGTCCAGGAAACATTGCCAAGATTGATAGAATCTCAGGTTATCCACCACATGAGCACTGGTGCTGCAAGTTACAGTGGCCCAACTTCCAGCTCTTTTTATACCTTGCAGCATATAAAAAAATATTCATATGCCTAAGAATGCATCTTAAGAAAAAAAATAAAACAGATATTTAGAAATAAGTGGGTATGAATAAAATTATGATATATCAGTCAGAATTATCTAAATTCATGAACCCTTTGTTATACATTTTTCTTTAGCAAGCCTACTTGGCAATTCCTTTAAACAGAACTGAGGTTCTAGTAAGAGAAGAGTTGGCCCCAGCTCTAGTTAAATACCACAGGCATTAGTTATGTTCCCACACAGGTTTTCCTCTCCATTCTATAGGCAACAATAGCTTCCTCCTTGAAACCATTGTATTAACATCTATGAGATGGGTTGATAGAGCAGTTCTAGTAAAATGATCTTTTACTAATTGAAGAAAACCCTGGAACTTGGACAACTTTCATATCCTTGCAAATCAGAGTAGTTCAAAGAGTTTTAAAACATACCTACTTGTACTTTTTATAAGCAGCATGAATCTGTTAGAGATGAAACAAAATTAGCTCTACTACATATCAGCATTCTTCTTACTGCTTTATTTCCACTTTGGAACTTGTCTGGTAGAATCTCTTAGAGCATATTTAATCCTTCTAAACAAATGTGCTTTGCCTAGGTTGCCCATGATATGTTTTATCTTGGCAGAGTACATGGGGAACATTGTTGCCAAGCTGGTTCTGGGCCTCACATTCTCTCATTGTTCCTTTGGAAGCCCTTCACAGGAATTCTTTCCTCTGACTTACCTGATTGACCATTTTAATTTAAACTATGATTGCAAGGAAGTTTGCAATGATATCAATGCTTAATTTGCATTACTTTTGAGCTGATTCCCAAGGCTGCTGGTCACCTGGAACTATTGCTGGCTTTCATTTGACCTGCAAAGACCCAGAGTTTCTGAAGTAGAGATGAGGTATCTTAGTCTTTGAAGTTACTCAGAGCTGGTGACAAATAAAGCCACTGCCCAGACTGAAGTCTGATTTGTAGCTCTCACTTGAGAATTTGACAAACTTTAGGAGGATGCTGTAGGATTGCATTACAAACAGGTTGTGACACCAAGGAGCCATAGAGAGGCAATTTTGCCCTGTGGTCTGATGGTCTCTTGGGATCTGTAGACTTCACTAAACGAAGAAATTAAAAAGCAAGATTAAATATGCCTTACAAGGATACCAGGAAATCAGGCCTTCTAGGGAGATAACATCTTATATGAGACCATTCAATACTTTTACATAGGCAAGCTGTCATGTCTGACTAGTTTGGTGTAATACAGGCATTACATCTTCCTCTTTTTTTTCCCCCCTCACTTTCTTATCCTCAGTAATAATTTAACTTACTAACAAGGAAAAAGAAAGGAAAGATGAGATGGGGTAATCTCACACTTCTTTTACCGACTAGGGTCTACCTGTGCCAAGGAAGCAAAGCAACTCTCTAACCTGCAGAGGTCTAGTAAGTAAAATGTACTAATGCTGGCAGTAGGTGTTCCATGAAGCAGGTCTGTTCCAGGTGCAGAGCAGGTACCTGACCTAGGAATGCCCTGAATTACATCTAGTCCTCAGATCAAAAGCACTGACCATCTTTCTGCTGGTGTAAACATCTGCAGCATAAAACGGCTCCTCAACAGTTTAAAATTATCGAGTTTTACAAAATGTGTCAGAGAAGGGGATTGGAAAGGCAGACACTGCTCATCCTGGAGAATTGCTTTCCTCAGAAATATGCTGTTGTGAGATTGCACCTAAATTCTTCCCCCCACTGGCCTCATCTTTCCTCTTGCTCACATGTCTTTTAGGCTGCCAGGACTGGGGCTTTTGATTCAGTCACACTGAATGGGACTGAGTCACTGTGACAAGAAAACTTGCTTGGTGAGTATGTACAGCAAGTACACTGGGAAGTTTTGGACATGTCTTTTAACAACGGATGAAAATCCAGGGGTGAATTGTCAATATTTGCTCCTTTCTTTGAAAGGCAGCAGATGTCAAAAACAATCTGCACAAGCTGCAGATACTTCTGGAAGAGGCAAGTAAAAGAGAAAACATAAATCTGCATATGATTCTTGCAATGTAAGAGTCTCTGTATCCCTAGAAAGCACACTGAGTCTGAAAGAGTAAATAAAATCCCTGACTTCCTGAGAGTAACAGCTTGGATTTTCTTACAGGTCTGACGAGCCAGAAGGATTTTATGGAAGGAAGACAGATACGTAGCAGGATTATCACTTGGTTTCTTTACAAAATCATCTAAGTGTCTATCTAGATTAGATATGCTTCCATGAGCAAGACAAATTTTTGTCTGGTTATTTTTATCCTTGTTTTTCTGATTTTATTAAACAGTTGAAGACAATTCTGTCATGCTTGGTTTGACACAAACTAAAACGCTAAGTAGTGACCCAATAGAATCCAGTTTTCAACATGATAGGATTAATTTTCAGCCTGATGCATCTCCATTTGTTCTAGTTATACAACGTCCTCAATGGGAAAATCTTTCAGACCCTCAAATTCATCCCACAGCCTGAGCGATGTTACCTGAGTCAGATATTGAGAAAATGCTTTGCACCCACGCCCTGAGCCCTCCAGGCCATGTGCTGAATGACACCGTAGGTCAAGCCTCATGTTTTCCCAAGCCATTGTGTCTCAGGAGTTGAGCCCCAGAACTGCCCATGAAGCTGAGTCAGAGGAGGCTTAGGCTGGATATCAGGAAAAGGTTTTTCATCCAGAGGGTGGCTGAGCACTGGAACAGGCTCTCCAGAGAAGTGATCACCAAACCTGTCTGAGTTCAAGAAGCATTTGGACAACACTGCCAGGCACATGGTGTGATTCCCAGGGTGTTCTGCACAGGGCCAGGAGTTGGATTTGAAAACCCTGTTGGGTCTCTTCCAACTCAGCATATTCTGTAACTCTACGACTCTCTGATCACGCCGTGCCCGTGCCTTCACAGCTGAATTATTACAGGTCTCTCAGGCCGGAGTATGTAAGATTCCATGGACAGCAAACCAGCGGGAAGCCCGGGAAGCCTCGAAGGTAGCACAGTCTTCCCACCGCACAAAGCCGTGAGAAAGAGCCCAAATTCCTGCAGAGGACGTGTGAGGTGATCTCCCAAGCCCCACGCTGGTTTCGGGCAGGGGCGGGTGGGAGCGGGAGGTGGGGCTGTGCCCGGTGCCCGCTGGGCGGGGCCGCCCGGGGCGGTCACCGGGAGGGGCCCGGGCACGGGAAGGGCTCCTGCCGCCGCTCCCGTTCTCCTGAGCGGCCGTGCCCGGGGAGCTCCTCGGGCGGGCGTTGCAGGACCGGGATAACGCTGGCGGGTGTTCCGTGGCGGAGGCGAGCGGCGTGAGCTTTCTGTGAGGCATCTTTGTTCCAATGCTGCATTCACCGGCTGCCGGCTCCCCAGGGCTGCGAGCGCAGGGGCTGGCGGGCTGCATGGGCATCCTCGTCCCGGACTCACAGACTTGCAGGCTTCCAGCGTCGGATCTCTCCTCCGAACCAGGTTTTTTAACCTATGTTGGTTAGCTGGAGTAGTTATGGTTTTTAATGCGATCTGGAGTTTATTTTGTCTCTTGCATTATTAGTGGAAGTGCTGGAATTGGTGGTTGTCTCACTGGTGTGAAGTCTTAAAACTGGTGTGGGGACTGGGAGAATCCATGTGATCTCAGAGCGGGTATTGCAGGAGTGACGTGGGAGAAGTAGTAGGGTCTTGTAAAGGGTCAGATCCGTGAGCTGTAGGAGATGAAAAGACAGCCACTGGGTCATTTGTTTCGTGATTATTTTGCTGATACGCCCCATAGCTTGATCTTACAAACAACTGTATGCAGGAGTAAAGCCTTAATCGCATAATGTCTTTGATGTGTTTCCTGTGATAACTATCCCTGTATAAGTTGGAGTGACTCCTGTAAGGGCAGGTGCTTTCATCCAGGTAACAACCTGCAGACAGGGTATGGGCACAAAATATCCCAGAAAACCTCAGCAAACCAACAGTCTTTTCAATAGTGTAGTCTAACTCCTCTCTTGAAAAATGAGGAGTTTCTTATTCAAAATTTCACTTTTCTCAGGTAATATGAAGTAACTGTTAGGAACCCTTAAAACAGAAACACAAGTTTGGTGGCATTATCTTTATTAACAGCTTCATGAGCTTGAGTTTTCTACTTCTTTTTCTCTCACACTATATAATAGATAATAATTAGGACTCCCTTTGCAGATACACTGTAAGATAGGAAATGCAAATATATATGTCTTACTGTTACAAAACAAATACAGTGAAAAACTAACCCAGTGATTTTGTGAGCATGGAATTACTTTTTGCATTATTTGGTTGATATAGTTTGGACTCATAACTATATAATATATGGACCACATTGCTTATGCTTCAGGCCAATTCCTGAAGAATATTGCACGTGGAAAGTTACATTGACTTTGTGATATTGCTCAGCTATTTTCAATCAATGTCAGTAGATGACGTCACAAGACAAACACAGCTACAATTCTCCAGCTGAGCTCCTATGGATCATAAGAAAATGCAGCCCTATTGCACAGGTAGGGTGAGAGTTTTGCAAGGATTCCAGAACTATCCAGTTTAATGGACAGTTTTGGTCCATATCTGCAGAATTAAAAGTTGACTTGTTTCTCACTCATAGTACAAGAATGTGCAAAGCATTTTTTCTCACCTTGGTGTTTATGATTGACTCGAGTCTATAGATACATGTATGCATTTAGATATGTATATAAATGCTTTTTCTAGTATGCAAAACCAAGTTATCATGAACAAAGTTACCATGAACCAAAAGTAAATTCCCCCTTTTTTTTTTTTTTAGATCATGGTAAGTTGGAAGACTTTTCCACTTTAGCTGTCTTGCGCTGTTTGTTTATGTTTCTGTCAAAGATTCAGTGGACGTTTTAAGTTTTCTGAGAATGAAATGTCACAGATTCCTGTGACCACAGAGATGGAGACATACTTGGTTCAGATTTGTTGACTCAAACCTCCTGGCCTTTGGAACCCACAGCACAGGGTTTTTTTGCTGAATTCATGCATTTGGGAACTAGATCCCTTTTTTTTTTTAATTTTTCCTGAGAGCCAGTTAGTGCAGACCACCAAAAGTTAAATTTAATCACTTTAGAAGTTTTGCTGGCATTGGCTTCTGTTTCAAAGTTAATATTTCTCTCCACTTGTAATGTTTCTTAGTTTACCAGTTAGAGAATTTGCTACAGGCAAATGCACAGCTATGTTTTCTTTTACAAGTCGAAGATGTATGGCAGTCAGAGAAGAAACAAGAAACTGTACTTGGTCCAAAGACCTGCTTAATACAGGCCCATTAATTTAGATTTTAAATAAATTTATTTAGAGATAAATGGTTACTTAGAATGTTTTGCAAGAAAGCACTAGTTGCAAATGCAAATATTGGGATCTTGCCTTAAGAGAAGGGATAAGATGTTACTCAATTTTGAACTGTGAAAATGGGCACTTGAGGAACAACATTTTGTGTATGTGGAAGTTTGGTACATTTAATACCAACAAACACATCTTTAGTCATTCCTGCTTAATATTTGCTAAAGTCCACTAGAATTTTGACCAGAATATGTACTGCATCTGATACTGTTGAAGCATGTTAGACTTTGATTCATAAGTATTTATTGTTAGGAAGTCTCTCTATATATAAATGAAAAGAAAGTAGACATGGTTTAGCAAACTGGGGAGCTGATTTTATTTTTCCCCTGAGGATTTTCAGTAATCCTTATGTTTGTACTGTGGACAGTATGCGTGGTGTGGTTGGTCTCAATATCTTTAGTTATGTAACATAAACATCAAGCTGTGCTGTAAGTCAAACAGGGGGCAAAGCAGCCTGACTGTAGTCTCTGTGATACATCAGACTGCAGGCTGACACTATGATAGGCAGAACTGAATTCAGTGGAAAGACTGTCATTGATTTTAATGAGCTCTGGATATGGCCCAAACTCAAGAAACAAGTGGCTTGGCTTTATTGGAATGCCACCAGCATCATGTTGAGTCATGTGTGCATGGATACATAAACATCCTCTTAAAGTTTAAAATAGCTTTCAAAAGGAGTGCCAATGCCACAAGCAAAGATACCTTTTGTACTTCATAATTTTCTTCTAAATGAATTCAAGCACATTGCATAAGATTTTGGTACTTGACANGTCTTGCGCTGTTTGTTTATGTTTCTGTCAAAGATTCAGTGGACGTTTTAAGTTTTCTGAGAATGAAATGTCACAGATTCCTGTGACCACAGAGATGGAGACATACTTGGTTCAGATTTGTTGACTCAAACCTCTTGGCCTTTGGAACCCACAGCAGAATTTTTGCTGAATTCATGCATTTGGGAACTAGATCCCTTTTTTTTTTTAATTTTTCCTGAGAGCCAGTTAGTGCAGACCACCAAAAGTTAAATTTAATCACTTTAGAAGTTTTGCTGGCATTGGCTTCTGTTTCAAAGTTAATATTTCTCTCCACTTGTAATGTTTCTTAGTTTACCAGTTAGAGAATTTGCTACAGACAAATGCACAGCTATGTTTTCTTTTACAAGTCGAAGATGTATGGCAGTCAGAGAAGAAACAAGAAATTGTACTTGGTCCAAAGACCTGTACCCATTAATTTAGATTTTAAATAAATTTATTTAGAGATAAATGGTTACTTAGAATGTTTTGCAAGAAAGCACTAGTTGCAAATGCAAATATTGGGATCTTGCCTTAAGAGAAGGGATAAGATGTTACTCAATTTTGAACTGTGAAAATGGGCACTTGGGGAACAACATTTTGTGTATGTGGAAGTTTGGTACATTTAATACCAACAAACACATCTTTAGTCATTCCTGCTTAATATTTGCTAAAGTCCACTAGAATTTTGACCAGAATGTGTACTGCATCTGATACTGTTGAAGCATGTTAGACTTTGATTCATAAGTATTTATTGATAGGAAGTCTCTCTATATATAAATGAAAAGAAAGTAGACATGGTTTAGCAAACTGGGGAGCTGATTTTATTTTTCCCCTGAGGATTTTCAGTAATCCTTATGTTTGTACTGTGGACAGTATGCGTGGTGTGGTTGGTCTCAATATCTTTAGTTATGTAACATAAACATCAAGCTGTGCTGTAAGTCAAACAGGGGGCAAAGCAGCCTGACTGTAGTCTCTGTGATACATCAGACTGCAGGCTGACACTATGATAGGCAGAACTGAATTCAGTGGAAAGACTGTCATTGATTTTAATGAGCTCTGGATATGGCCCAAACTCAAGAAACAAGTGGCTTGGCTTTATTGGAATGCCACCAGCATCATGTTGAGTCATGTGTGCATGGATACATAAACATCCTCTTAAAGTTTAAAATAGCTTTCAAAAGGAGTGCCAATGCCACAAGCAAAGATACCTTTTGTACTTCATAATTTTCTTCTAAATGAATTCAAGCACATTGCATAAGATTTTGGTACTTGACACTGGGTTTAGTGAAAATGCAGTTCTGTCCCCTCATCATTCTCTCAGATGAGTTTCTATGTCAGTTCTTCTGTCTGTTTAAGATCAATCTATTGTGTAGTTTAAGCATAAAGCTATATGGATTTCTCTCCATCTGGAGAGGTTTATCTGCATATCTTCAGTTGACAGCTTGTATGTGCAATGGAAGGAGTGCTACAGGTTAGAACTTGAAACCAGCTCTTTGGCGAGCAGCAGACACTGAGGTTTGCAGCTGATGTTATTAACAAGGATTGTTTTAACTACTATTCATCCCTCATTCCTGCTGACTATTGCAGTCCCCCCCAGAATCTCATGAGATCTCATCAGGTCATAGCTCACACAGCCACGTGATCGTGCAAGACTCTGAACATTCTCCTGAGCAAACAAAACCAGGCAAAACTGCCAAAATAACATACTCAGCCACAAAGCTTGAAAGCAGAATCTTTAATGATTCAAAAACTGAAAATGAAGAGAGCACCAAATATTATTTCCTATACACCTGCTTGTTTAAGCCAACAGATAGTTTTACTGACTCAGGAATGCTGTATTTTGGGTGGTTGCACTATTCCAAGCTCTTAAAACTGTAGGAAGTAATGAGGATCTTATTTCACACCTTCTGTTGAAATTCCTGCTTACAAGCCTGTGGGGGAAAATGGAAGTGAGTGCAGATACTTTACATGCAATTTTGACACTGTCTTTAGGGCTGACCTCAGCAAAATGGCTTGTCAAGAAGTCACACAGCCCATCCTGCTTTCACTGCCATTCTTTGGCTTTTCATCTGCTGTTCCACCCTTTCTTCTTTCTGGTGAACATGCATTTTGTAATTTTAAATGATATTTGCCATTAAAAGAGGCTGCAATTATTCATAGGAGTCTGTTAAGTATTATTGCTACAATTTGCCAGAAAACGTTATAGTGGCTTGTGGTCAAGTGCATCCTTTCCTTTCTCCCAGTTTATGTTTTATGAGACTGTTTTGTATTCCACTGTGTTACAAGGGAACATATGTTAGAAGCACATAAGGGGTTAATGTTCATGTATCTTGTCTGGGTCTTTGCCAGTCTTTGCTCTTTTGAGTGTTAAGGCTTTTTTTGCAACTTTAAAAAAATTTTTTCTTTTTATTTTTTTAAAGATTCCTAGTTTAGCAGAGTTGGAGCTGCAGCCCTTGCAATGCAACATGGGGTCATTTGTTTCTCCCTGGATCCTGGAATCTGGCAAACCAGCATCTTTTCCCAGTCCTTTGGGACATGACTGCAGCCAGATAAAAGGAATCTAGGTCTCTTCCTTACACTGTCAGGATACATTTTATCCCATTGTTCAAGAAGCTATTAGTATATTCCTAAGCATTGGTAATGACAGGAGGTGGAAGTTTTAGAGAAGATGCATTCTCTGATCCTATTTTTCAAAGCAGTGTCAGGATTTCTGAGCTCTTCTGAATTTACCCTGTTTTTTAATGATACATTTCATTATCTCAGTAGGAGGAAGTGAAAGGATGAGTGAAATAAAGCAGGAGAGACAGGCAGTGTTGTTTATTTGACATTTGAGAAGCGATGCAAGAGTTTCTCTATAAATTTAAACTATAGACCCTTAGTGTAATTGCCCAGAAATATGCTGAAAGCAGGGAGTGTTTATGAATAGTGCTTACTTGATTTTCTTGCTTTTTCTATGTATTTGTTATATTTGAATCTGCTTTCAAATGATTTAAACCCTCATAGGGAACTTGTGAGAGAACTGTGGTTTGTTCAACAGTTTTAGGTAAAATTCTTCTGCAATTAGCTTATTTCCTGCCTCTGGATATTTATTAGATATTTTCCCTTCCCATTATGGTGGGAACTGCTCCAGAATATTTAAGAGACAATTGAGAGAACATTGGGATATTTAAAGATTGCCAGAACTTGAATCTGAGTAACATGTTAGGCTGCTGTGTTAGGACTCTGATGTGCTGTGGGTCTGTTCTGGTGAAATGGGCTCAGTGTGAGGTATTTTTTATTATGTGATGATTTTAAACCTCTGGACATGCAGGGGCCAAATCATGTAGTGTAGTCACTGATTTCTAATTGAACTCAGCATTTTGATGTCAGTGGTCCTGTAGGAGTTCCCATGGCTGAAGGCTGACTAGTGAACTTAAAGTTATCTCAGATATTTATAGGGTGCCTATTCTTGTAGGATCTTTCTGGCTGTCCTTGTTGAGAGAAGGAGGAGGGGAAAGGCTGTAAAACACAGTTCCAGGCACCAGGAACTTTTGAGTTCAGTTGCAGTTTATGAATTCTGGAATAATTGCTGAATTACTCGTTCTCAGTTCTCCCCCCTATTTCTGCAGTATGGAGTAATATATTCTCTGCAGACAGACACAGGTTTGATATCTCACAGACATCAAGTGGTAGGAATAAATTTATTATTACTCAATATTTTCATTTATTTTTCAGTTTGTGAAATGAACCAGATACAGTATATACAGCCTTTATACAGAGGAAAGGGAACAAAGAGAACATGTTGCTACCACTGCCTACTAATTTGAGTTAAATGTCACGAGTATCCAGTTTTGACTTTTATTTTTCTGTTTGCTTCCTTTTGGAGCAATAAAGTCTGCAGGCAGGACATTCTGGGACTTCACTGCCCTTCTCTGAAGGTTAATGGTCACCTTATCTTTAGCCTTGTGTTCACAGGCACTGGAGCCAGACAATCTTTTCCCCAGAGCTGCGCTTCCGTGATTTCCCATATTATTGCTTCAACCGACGGCCACCGAGATGGTATCAGAGATGACCTTCTCTTTTGAATTTTTATTTCGGTTGCAGTTGTAATTCAGCATGTTGATGGTTTCAGAATATTATTCCAGATGTGTGAGTCCCTGATTCTCCTCTTACTTATACCTGTACAAACAGATCAGAAGTAATTCTGTTGAAGAGGTGGGCCTGCATTAGTGCAAAACTAATATACAGGGGAAGTCATTAAACTTGATGGCTGTTCGCAGCTCAGGCATTAGTGGCAATGTCAGTCTGATTTGTCTCCAAGGGAGCTTGGCAAGAGTGTTGGAAGGACATTAACTGGATCTATCCCTAGAGAGGAATTTGGGAAGAATGGGGCGTAGAAAAGCCAATTCATTATTCACATCATCTCAGGATATTTGTTTAGACCCGGTAACTGTTACCTCTGATGTTCGACATCTAGACTAGGCACTGGTCCATGTTCCTGTAGCTACACACTGTGTTCTCACATTTCTTTCCAGATGGTCTTGTATATTGGTGCCTGCCTGGACACCAAGAAGGAAAAGTTGTGTTGTTGGAACTTAATATTTTTTAACATGGTATTTTCTTAAGTCAGAATGTGCAGAAATAGAGCTCCTTTGTTCAGCTTCTGCACTACCCCCCCTTAGACAAAAGAACCACAGTTTCCCAGTATATAAAATATTGACCATGCTAGTATTTTCACAGGAAATACCAGCTCTTCCACTGTGTCAAAAATAATCTGCTTTTCATTCAGATTCTTCAAAATCTTAGACTTTAGATTTATGATCTTGGATGAAAAAGGCAGAGACGTGAGAGGCAGCACATCCTGTTTATATTGCTTGTGTATACAGGGATGCTGTTACTTGTCTATTAATAAATTACATATTTATATGCAAATAAATCCTTTGTAAAATGTCAAATAATTCTATTTCTGGATCTGTATTACTTGTTTGTCAATTGGTATTTTCTGTCACTAAAGTCTGAGGTTACATCTGTGATCCTGTTGCAAATCTAGAGGAAATTACCTTTTGAATGGCACATGACCTGACCTTCATCTCCAGATAATCCAGGAAGAGTTCACAAAGAGAGACACAAAGGACAGATTTAGAATATGAGTATTTTTTGGGCTGTATTTTGGAATTCAGTAGTGCATTGGATACCTCATACTGAAGTTTATCTTCATTCCTTCCTTAGAGGTGAAGACAGTTTGTTTATGGTAAACTGCAAGAATCAATTCAGACTCAGAATTACCAAACACTGGAATCGAAGAGATTATATGTATTGCTGCTTACTTTGAAATATTCTTGTTATTGAAGGAGATTGCAGGAAGTCCTCTAACAGGGAATAACAGCAACAAAAATCCCCCAAATCCCACATATTGTACATGAAGTGTAAAAATAGATATAATTAGAGCAAAATACAGTAATCAGACTCCAGAGAAAGTATCATGGCAAATTCTTCTGGCTTATAGGCGTGAATAAAAAGCTGTTAATAGTGTGTAGTTGGAGGCCTCTGTCTATACTCTCTACTTTTAGTTTCAGAGAGAGGCTTTGACCCTCATTTTCCTGCTGATATTAATCACAGATGGATGTATAAACTCTGCAGGGCAGAAATCCTCTTATCTCCACTTTTTTGTTGTCTACAGAGTACTGTGTTTGATTCTAACCCTGTTTGCTTAAAGCTCTGATACTGCAGCTTTTAACAGTGATGCGTGTTGAGTTGTTTCTTTAGAACTGAAGGGCTTTCACAGAAAATTTCTAAGCCAGGCCAATTTGCCAGCTTTGGAATCTCCCTTTGTAAGCAAGCTGGATCCATTTCTGCTTCAGGAAGGCATTTCCTGAGAGCCACATTCATATTGGCACACAGTTGCTGATGGTGTTTAGGGGCACAAATGCAGCATGTAAGAAATACACAAAATCTTCCTGACATAAAATCCAGACAGTCATAGATCAGTGTATGGTGGCTCATCACAATGGTGATGGAGAGCTGCAAACCTTTTCAAAACTGGAAGACTTACCAGCAAAATGTGACTTTAGTACAGTGACCAGGAAAGAAGAAAGTAGGATGGATTTTGGTAGAGCCTGAAGTTTAAAAGTGGGAGACCAAAGTCTGCTTTGTTAAAAAGAATTCAGTTCAGAGAAACCAAAATATACAGGAAATCTGAAATACTATGGTCTATCTGCTGTGGGATTTTTACTTCTACTTCTAAATTTGTTTAGTGAAAAATTCACTGTCGTGCTACTGGCACGTACCCTGTGTATTTATAATATGTATACATTTGATTTTCTTCCACAGGATTGGCAGTTGCTGTTGGTTGCTCAGGTCGAGGAGGCCTTTTTTGCAATGACAGAGGTGACAGTGCCCATAAAACAAATGGCTTGCTTCTTTTAGGAGCTACATTTTGGTGCAAGAATTTCTGAGTGATTGAGTTCCTGGGCCTTGCTCAGACTTGCCTTCCTCATTCCCTTTGGAGAAATTGAGAAACCTTTTGGGAAGTTTAGCAGGCAGTTGGATCTGTGCTGCTGCCTCCTCATCGCTGCGGTACCACTGCGGGAAGGCAGCTTCCCACCAGCACTTGTTCTCCCGGGTGAAGTGAGGTGGATTTGGATGTGCAGTGATCACAGGGGGATGGTGTGAACTACTGGGCTTTTGAGGGAAAGCAGTGGCAGTGAGTTTGAAGAAATAAATGGAGAAGGCCATAATTTTCTAATGAAAGTAGGCCTAGACCGGGCTGTTTGAATCAAGCCAAGCCACAAACTTTAGAGGAAATCCAGATCTGATCCAACTTCCAGGTGTTTAAACTTGCTGTCTTCCCTATCTTGAAAGAGCCATCTTTACTTTGCCAAAGTCTATATTTGTGGTTATTTGGTGTTAAGTAACTTTACCAGCTGAAAACAGCTTTGATTACTTAACTGGCAGTAGAGCAGCCCCTTCACTTTAGCACCTAAGTGAAGAGCTAATTTTTGGCTCTCAAACCTGGGACCCAGCACAGCTATTTACCTGTGGATGTAGAGCCATGATGTTTATCAATATCTAAGATTTCAGATCTGTACCCAAAAATCTCAGTGTGTAGCCATTTGGAGTTGTGCTTGTGATAAAGGGGTAGAGCAGTGAATAATAAAACTAGCATGAAGTGGCTTGGGGAGTGATATGAAGATAGAGAATCAAAATTTATTAAATCCTGAGGTGAGGTAATTATTTTTAATGACTGTTTACTAGTCTGCTTCTTGGAAAGTAGGGGGATTTTGAGATGGTGCAATGTGTGTTGCTAAACTGCCAGTTGCTGGGAATGGGACTATGTTTGACCTAAATGGAAGCCAACAGAGGAAGATTTGCATGTCCAGGTAAGTAACTGCAAAACAAAAATGCAGGAAAGAAAAAAGAATAATGAAAGAAAACATATTGTGAAGGTAAACCATCTGAGGATGGAGACAGAGAATCTGCTTCATGTTAGCAAAAACTCTGTCTTTTGAAGCTTGTGGATTCTATTCTACACCAGTTAAAGTGATCAAATTCTTCCAAAGCCATCAGGATTGTGTCCTTCCACTGGCTTTTTGGACTGTGCCTTCCCACTGGAAGGCCATTTGATCTTTCCAGCTTTTAAACACAAATGTGAGTTTCTCATGAGCTCGTCTCCATTTCTTACTGTACTACAAATGTTTCTGTTGGCAGCATCTTCTGAACTAAATGCCAGGCAGATTTCAGATGCAATCCTCTGTTCAAAGTTTTGTGTATTAAGCCAGTCAGAAGGTTTCTCAAGTAATCTCCAGGAATTCCTTCCTGGTGGTTGTTACCCAATAACTGAAGCCTTGATTTTGCATTTTTTTCCTGTGGGCTTTCTCTGATGGGTGGAGATTAATGCTCTCTAGTGAACCTTTTTCTGCTGGGATTAGGAATTCAGTGTGAAGCCATTGTGACAAATGCCATAATTCAGGACAACAGTGAAATGTTGAAAGTTTGGGTAAAACTTCAACTAGTGTTACTGTATTTGCTCTTTCTTTGTCTTTTCCCAAGAGACAGAAAGTGTACCTGCTTGAGGTCAGGTTTGATTTGCAGTTTTTGTGTGGATGGCATTGAAGTTGTTTGCTTGGAGAGGCTTTTGCTTTCCTGCTAAGTGGGAAACTAGACTAGAATATGATTTGTTTCCTGTTTCTGATGGCCCTTGCACTTGCTGTCATCTGTTCTTTGTGTTGTGGCTTTCCTTTGTGTAGAGGCCTTAGTAGAAAATAGAGAAATGAAGTTGTTTGCTCATAGATTTCAAAGTTCTTCAGTGTTAGAAACCTACTGTAGCTGAGTCACACGATCCTCACCAGAAGTCCATTTCTCAAACTTCATGTCTCTCTTATGGGAAAGGTATTAAAGGTATTAAAATATTTTTTTCTGAACTGTTCCACCTTAGACCTGATCTTGCTCATTGCTTTTAAGCGGAACTCATATAGTAATACTCAATAATGCTGCCTCTTACTGGCTTGCCAGTATTCAAATATTATTTACTAACTGAGAAATGCAAATAAATGTTGTTTTCTTCTGGTGTTCTAGGAATGACTGTAAATCTTTCTTTTGCTATTATGAGAGTTATGAACTTTCTACTTTTAAATTTAAGTGCATTTTTTTAATCAGGAGCTGAGATTTTCAGCAAGACACATGACTCCAGGTACAGGCTAACACTGTGTTAGTGGCTGCTGCTGTTCCCTCATTGTGTGCAGGCAGCACAAGCAATGTCTTGTCTCATCTCTCTGCTTTTACCTCAACAAAGGCCATTAACAGCCATGATGCAAATGAATTTCCATATGAATTTAATGCAATGCAGTGTCAGAAATATGTACATCTATGTTGTCTCCAGGGCTTGGGTCTCCCTTGTGAATGAAGCTGCTTGAGGTTTACGTTCCCCAGCATTTTCCTCCTTCCATACCCAGTAGAGGACCTTCTTAGTTGTGATAGTAACAATTGTTATTTTACTGTCAGAAGTCATACCAGGGAGTAATTTTGTCATAGGGGCCTGCTGGCTAATTTAATCTCTGAAGCTTTTTGCCTGACCTTGCAGTATTGCAGGGATGTAGTTGTGGATTTCCCCCACACACACACCCTCCTCCCCGTTACTGTGCAGAATAGCTTGTTCGAATAGATTGTGATTTACAGTGAATTGGGATAATGCTTGTTTTGGAAGGTTCTGTGCACCCCTTGTGTGCTGGAGAACAACTACAGTTTTTAGTGGTTATTTCAAAGATGTTGCAAGCATCCTCTGTAGCTTTTCTCTGTGTAAAAAAATAACAATAACAATTAATCTCCCCAGGGCTTCTTCACATCCTAATTACAACCAAGCCTCTCATTAGTCCCACAGGGAGACGGAATCAAATGCCATATGGTATTTTACACTTAGGATGCTGTGCGTACCAAGAGCTGGAAGGAGACAGGAAAAGGGGGAGTTAACAATTCATAACCATTTATGGAGCAGGCACAGCCCTCCTTGGACCCAGTTCAGCAGAGTCTGAGGGCCTCAGATCAGGAACTTTATCTGGCCAGTAATTGCATCGGCATGCTGGCTCTCGTGTGCGCGCGTGTGGGCAACTGGTGAGCAGGAGACAAGGCTGCAGAACCTTTGTGCTGCCATCCACACACCAGGATGAATTAAATCCACACACACCTCCCGGGAAGCACCATGGCTGGATTCTACGGGTGCCTGAAAAGTAAAAAGTAAGTGCCACGCTGAGCCCTCCCCTCCACCTTCCCAAAGTGAGCTGAGTCTAGTGGGTACTTTGAAAACCTGTCTTTGTTGTATTGCAGCTGCAAGACTGAACAAAGTGCTTATGCTTTGGGATTGAAGCACCATTCTGAGTACAGAAGTGCAAAAAATCTCTCCTGGCTAAAATATTAGTGCGGTTGAAAATTGGTCATGTTTTTTTGCTTCAGAGGTATAAACATGAAATATTGAGAAAGGAATTAGGAATCTTTTTTTGTTTAATAATAGCAAGATGAAAAATGTATTCTTCTGTAGAGATAAGCTATATCATTTAACACATAAAAATGGGAAGTACAGTAATGTACATTGGCTTTTAAGAAATGTTCAGCTAGAAATCTGGCAGTAAGTGCTCTTTAAGAACTTGATGTGCCTAGTTTTTCTATAAGTAATCTGGGGTTTGTTTCTGTAATTGCTCCCTGTTGAGAGATTCGATTGTATTTAAAAGAAATACTTTTTTATTGCTTCACTGACATGTTCTGTTGGATTAGACTTTAAAGGGAGAAGAGAATGAGAAAATGCATGCTAGTATTTGTTCTTTAAAGCACCATGAAGATGCATTCTCTTTTTCCTTTGACAGACTCCTTGCTCAGGAATGGAACAAAATTTTCCTGCTGCCAAACTCGAGCAGTGGTTTGATCATGTTTTGCACCAGCAGACTGCAGAGGGCTCTATTCTTGCACCCAGGGTGGGATTACAGGCAGGGAACATGCACAGTGGAAGGCAAGCAAAGCTGTGTCTTAAGGCTTAAGATGTGAATGCTGATAGTTAAATGTGTGGATAAGTCCTGGTTAGCAGAGGGGGGAAAATGGTTCAGAAGTGGAACTGGCAACTGACTTTCTCCTTTTCCCTCTCCCAAAGGTTGTATCCCTTACACCAACAGTTTGTCTCATGTTACTCTGGTGGAAATGTTCATTTTCAAAGGCACACAGCTCTGTTGGATTTCAGTTGGGATTTCCGTCCCATATCGACTCTTCTCCTCCTTTGAAATTTGTAACAGGGAATTAATATTTGGAATATAAGTTTGATTTAGATAAAGGGCACCAGAACTAGCAAATGTGCTGAGTGAGTCCTAATGAAGGTAAGTGGATTGGCACTTGAATTGACAAAAAATCCATTTACATTGTTTGATTTATGCTAAGTTGTTTTTTCCTCCAAATCCTCCTGCATCTAATGCATTTAAAACAAAATTGAGTCTGAGAGAGGCTATATGGGCAGATGAAGCTTTTTATGTGTGGTATACCATCTCTTCTTTCCTTGTGGATCTCCAACTGATTTATGGGGAACAGGGTTTTATTTCTTCAACAGATCCTTTCTTGATACTCTACAGTTATGTCTCTACGCTTGATAGATATACAGATTATATTCCTCAGCCTTTTATTTCAGCCCTGTGATGTGTTCCCAAGTGAATTAGTGTAACTATTAATACTTTGCAGTCTTTACAAATCTTATATGCTGCCTTGGCTGTGGTTATTGGCAGTTAAAATGAATTCAAGATGCCAGTTGCAGTAATAGTGATGTTTTTAGCCTGAGAATTATTTTGGATGAAATTTGTTTGATGTGAAATGTTTGTCTTTCTGGACAAATGTATCACTGGAATGGCTTCCCCAAATTCTCATGTGGTCATTTGACCTGTAGGAGTTAGTTTTCTTCTTGAATGAAAGCTCTTTTGGAATGAAGTGATTTTTATGTTTTAAGCAGTTGTCTTGGGCACCAGTAGGAATTTGATCCAAGTGACACAAAGCTCAGTGCAGGCCATGAAACCTGCCATGTACACTGGGAAAGGGTTCCCCCCAGGGCTTTGGGCTGCTGAGTTCAGCTAAAGCACCTGGGCTGTTTTGAAAGCAGCTTTGGGTAGTGCTCTCCTGTGCTGCTGTCACATTTACCTTCACTCCCCCATTTTGAAAGAGGAAGCAAAGGCTCTGCCTTGGTACATGGCAATAATGTGTGGCTGAATCTCATCTTTGTGCACAGAGTCTTGTCCCTGTTCTGTGTTAATGTTCTTTTATGACATAAACAAAGAGCCCAAAGCCTAGTCCAGATAANAAGCTCTGCACTTCTAGTGGAATATTGTGGTCTTTTCCTGCAGAAAAAAATTGCCAAAAAATGCTGATGTGAACCTTTTATCCTGCGAAGTATTTCAGCATTTGGGTAAAGTGAGTTGATCAGGAAACGCACCAGGAGAATTTTCAATACGTATTTTAGATCGTTTGAGATAAAGTAATTGCAAGTGTAAAGCCATGTTATAACCATGAAATTGAGTAAAATATGTTTTCTGGGTTAGGCACTGTTGCTGTAGTTTGTGTTGTTGCCTGTTCAGATGAGTGTCAGGAAGAGATTTTGGTGTTTACTGGGTTTATTTCATGGATGGTACAGTGCTGACAGATAACCAACTGTCTGTTCACTGCCTCTTGCACCTTCACTCCAAGCCCTCTTGTTGGAGAGGCTCAAAAGAGACAGTGGAAGGACTGTCAGAAACCCCTCTGCCCTTGGGGCTTATTACACTTTTTACAGGTTTTACATGTGTGTGAGGTCCTTTGAGCCTTTTGCTCCCCATGCACAGCAAGCAGCTGTTGTTTTAGCTTGAGCACTAGCAAGTGAATTGGAAGTGGTTTAAAGCTCCACCAACTGCTACTGAAGTAGCAAACTGACACGTGGGGAACGGGGCAGTTGAAAACTGTTGGCTCTTCTCTGTCAGCAGCTCATTCTCCTGCTGTTTTCCCTCTCCCTTTTTGGAGACACGTAATCACCACGAGCTCTAAGCTGCTGTGTGTGCTGACTGCCTGCAGTATATGGTNAAAATGTTTGTCTTTCTGGACAAATGTATCACTGGAATGGCTTCCCCAAATTCTTATGTGGTCATTTGACCTGTAGGAGTTAGTTTTCTTCTTGAATGAAAGCTCTTTTGGAATGAAGTGATTTTTATGTTTTAAGCAGTTGTCTTGGGCACCAGTAGGAATTTGATCCAAGTGACACAAAGCTCAGTGCAGGCCATGAAACCTGCCATAGACACTGGGAAAGGGTTCCCCCCAGGGCTTTGGGCTGCTGAGTTCAGCTAAAGCACCTGGGCTGTTTTGAAAGCAGCTTTGGGTAGTGCTCTCCTGTGCTGCTGTCACATTTACCTTCACTCCCCCATTTTGAAAGAGGAAGCAAAGGCTCTGCCTTGGTACATGGCAATAATGTGTGGCTGAATCTCATCTTTGTGCACAGAGTCTTGTCCCTGTTCTGTGTTAATGTTCTTTTATGACATAAACAAAGAGCCCAAAGCCTAGTCCAGATAATTCTTCATCACAGCTCGGCTGTGGTTGCTGTGTCACTGAAGTAAAACTTTTAGATTTCTTTAATATTTCTCTTTAGCATATACAACCTGAATAATATTAAATTGTTCTCTGGTAAGTTTATAGCACATCACCCCTGTTGCAAAGTTTTGTTTTTATTTGGTCTAACTATGGTGTCCAAAAAAAAAAAAGTAGACCTCAACAGATATGATTAAATTTTCTAAAACCTATGGAGGAGTCTTTTCATATATTCCTCAGTTTCTGGTACTAGCCAAGTATATTGTTATGAGCTGAAAATGTGGTTGCTTGAATAGTAAGGTTCACTGATGGTCAACACAAACTGCCAATTTCCAAAGACAAATATAGTGTGTTAGAAGCTATATAGAATAGTTGGCTGAAGGCTTTGCATGCCAGCTCAGAACTGGTTTCTATAAGAGACTATAAGAAAATGTATTTAACTGGTCTAGGCTTT